>WWET01003548.1:11144-72906 GCA_011038615.1 Limnodynastes dumerilii | reverse complement strand
AATGTCCCAGGCTTTATTCAGCTGTACTCTGCATGTAGTCATGAGGGCATTTCTGTTGAGCATCAATCAGTTTATAAGTTTGCCAGTGGACAAGAAAGCTAGGTACATATAGCTCTGGTCCCTAGGGGAATGGATTTCTCAATTTATATGTATCGTAAGAGCTTCCATTCCCTGAATGTCCAGATTATATGTGACACCAGCCTCCTTATTCGAGGCATTCTGGCAAAAATTTAAAGAAAGACATTCACAAGTTCAAATGGTGCGTGGCTTTTCGGTAACTGAATGAGGTTTACAATGTGATAAATTTGAAAAATTTTGACAAGTAAACTAATTTTATTTTGTTTTTTTTCTTTCAAAGGTGACAGCGCCTACACTCTGAGGCCCTTTCTCTTAACACCCATTTTGAGCCCCACCACAGAGCAACATTTGGCATACAACCATGCACATGTGCACATCAGGCAGATCATTGAAAGGTGCATTTTGGTTCTTAAAGGCAGATTCCACTGCCTTGATCGGTCTGGTGGTGCACTTATGTATGCAGCTGGAACTGTGTGCCAAATAGTTGCTCTGTGTTGCATATTCCAAAACATCACAGTGAAAAATGGTGTTAATTTTGAGATAGGTGCTGATGTTGCTGTGAGTGATGACTCGGAGGGTCCTCAACCATCAGGCTCCACTTCTCAGATGGCAAGCACGTTCAGGGAATATGTGTGCCAACAGTACTTTGGAAGTAAGTATGTGTTTGTCAAAACAAAATCAATATTAGGAATGGCATGTTACAGTGTTTTTAACGAGGACTTAACAATGTGTTAATGTTTAAAAAATGTAAAAAATTAAAATGTAACTTCTTTAAATGTAAAAAAAAAATATTTTCACATTTTTTATCTGTTTATAAACATTAACCATAACACATCTTTAATAACATTTTGAATTTAAAAACAATTATGTGTTTTACTTTCAAACAGTGTATATATTATTATTTTTGCAACAATCGATTTAATTTATTAACATTCTGCCATGGTTGCAAGGTAATTGTGGGTTAGCATAATTACATATATTTTTGATGTTTGATTTTAGATTGCATTATAACACATGTTTTAAAGATGTAAGTCACACCGCTAATTTATAACTCTGTCCTTTATTTTAAGTATATTTTTCTTTTTTTGTTCCTTAAAATTAGTTTGTTTCTAATTTATACTAGAAATTTGTAATAATTTAACTAGAAACAATTTATATTTGTTTCGATTTATACTAGTTTGCAATCAAATTAACCACACCTTCCCCCCTTGATGAAGCACAGCTAAACACGCGTCGGGACTCTATTGATCTTGCCGCTCCCGTGTGCACCGGGAGCTGTCTGTTGGACGTCTTGCTGTGAGCCTGCCTCTTGTTCTACCTAGATTAGAGTAGGGAATTGTTACTTGCCCCTGAGTGGGCAAAGCGTGGCCGTGAGGCTGCTAGCCCCCCCTATCTAGGGATAGCCACCGAACCAGTAGCTCAGGTTGCCTTGATTGGGCATTGCAGGCTCACATTATTATGTATATTTTGCAGGCTGTTATTTATTCAACACGGTGTAGTCCGTGTAATCGATGATATATACTCCAGCTCTGTATTATTGGATCATTTATTCTCAAGACGCCTATGTATATGTAGATTTCGCTGGGAGGTGTCATTTTTCTTTTCTTTTCCTTTTTCTTTTTTTATATGTTACTTATATTTATATATTTTTTTTTTGGTTTGTCAATATTAATACATTTTGATATTTCATTCTTTATTCAGTAATCAGACCTCTTGGATCATTTATTTATAGGGTGTGCACCTTTAAAATTTGCCCCTTTCTTTCCCCCTTTTGGAAAATGTTTGTATGAGCTTACAATTTCTGGCATATTTAGTGTAGCACCCCTGTATTTTACCTTGAATATATTTATATATTTCTGCATATTTCTCTTCTATATATGTGATTGGTTACCTGTGCAGCCTCTTTCTTTTGATTGCAATCAAATTAAAACAGACAATGTTTTATTTTATAAACTTTTTGGGGGGGGAACATATTAAACTACTGTCAACGTGCTTTGATGTCGAGCACTGTGCTGTGATGTGAATGTTCCATGTTTGTTGTTGCTTGTGCACTATACTCAACATATTTATTGGTTAGCACAGAGAGAACATTACAAATACAAACCAAAAACTGGTTGTGAACATGTTAAAAAATATAATGATACTATTAGACATTCTACATTAGTACCAAATTATAGATGTGAGGGACACCCTCTGTGAAGTACACATATTCAGGTTCTTCAAACACCTCCCGAACATGGATGTCCCTAGACACCATTTCCTACGGTGGATTCAGCTCAATTGAAGGTGTAATTCTACCAGCACCTGTATTCATGGTTAGGTAAACATTAAAAAAAACATGTTACAAACAATTAACACATTTTTTAACATTAAATAATTTGTAAAATATATTACCAAAAAATGTGGATGTTTGAGAATGTGACAAGATGGACAACAGCTTGCAGCCTCTTCTTTTTCCTTTTCCCCTGCTCTTCTCCAGCCAATTATCCTGCCCCTTCCAAGGGCCAATCCACGGTCTCTTTTCCTCTGGATCTAAATATTGTGGAGCAAGATCTAGAGGCCTCATGCTTTTCTGCATTTATATCAGCTGCCCCTTCTCATCCTGAAAACCCTTACCTTGACCAGGCCACATGCTTTCTTTCTTTCCTTCCCTTTGTCCCTGCAAAAGCATGTTCGTTACAAATTGTGTGGCCAGGAACAAACAAACTGCCATGTAGTTTTATTAAATGACAAAAAACGGCAAACGGCATAGTCCACATCCTACATCATCCAGCCATACACACCTAAACACCTTCTTGAAATAAAGACACGGAGACATTGCTGAGATTCAAAGGGAAATGGTTTATTAATTAGCCACTTAGAACCATTGACAATAATAATTTGTGTAATTAAACCAGGCATGGCTAGGTGGCCCAATAGCAGATGGGGGCTTCAGCCCCTCCCCCAACCCAAACAACAACCTAAACATAAACCGTGGATTCAAAACCTGTAACCTGGCTCCCCCTCGAGACCGGTCTTCCAGTAAGAGCACTGACCTTTACCCGTTTTAACTGCCCACCCCAGCACCTTTAGGGTGGCAGTTCCTATTGGACTCACTGCTAAAGCACGATGTCCTTGGAACGCAACCGGGTTGTGCTGGTTGCCAGACCGGTCCCCCCAAAACCCAACTATTTACATCATGCACCAACCAATACCCGCTGAACCCCCATTGCTACCACCACACACAGAGGTACCCTCCAGTAACTCCGACCGCCACCTAGATACGTCTCAATGCCTCAAACATATCCCTTGTAAAAAAATTATTACCTTCGACCTACAGGTGCACAACATCTTCTCTATAGAGCTGCACGACATCATGCCTGATGTCCGGGTGCCTAACGCAAAACTTGCCAGACGAAATTAGAAATTTAGCTACAGCAGAATTTTGTTTCTTACGTTTTTTATCGATTTTTACATTACTATCAGCGTCGCGCCAATTTAAACGGATCATGTATGACCAAAATAACTTTATTTGTGGAAAATTGGCTGTAAGGGTCCCGAAATCCCGCTTCATTGCCTTCTCCAAATCCCAATTTGACCGACTCCCTAAATGAATGATGACAGCGTCCGTGGAACCGAAAACTAAAATCGCCTGAGGTAAGAGGTGCAACAACAGTTCCCACCTCATACCTCTGTAACCCATCCAATCCACCTCCCAACCATACGGCGGAGAAGGTCCCCACCTGCCCTTTGCAGCCAGCCCCCCCAAATAAACAAATTAATGTCCTATAATCCAAGCACGTCTAGTCCCCTGTCGATGACCTGGAATAACACAAACAAAAACCTCAGATGAATTAAAGTATAATATAAACAGTAATACCATACCACGTCTAAAAAACATAACCTGAAACAGATAACCCAACATAGTCTAACTTATTCTAAATGTACCTATTTTTCTATTCTAAACTTAACCATTCTAATATATATATTCTTTTTTTATTTTTATTTTTTTAATATAACACCTTAACTAAATTAATAAACACCATATCTATCTAACATTCTCACTTGATACCTTACCAGTAAATAAATAAGGGGGGGAGGGGAAGGAAACCACCCGGCCCCGAGTCGATGCCTAACGAGGGTAAACAACTCCCATAACCTCCAAGGCAACCAAGGGGTCAAATCAGGCACCTTACTGGGAGGATTAAAAGGAAGGAAATCCCCCTGTGCCCCCATAAAGGCAAGTAGCTAATCCTAGGCGGCCCGAGCTCGGTTGGCCCTTTATACTTAACTTATTTAAACCTAACATATTTCCTAAAGGCGTTCGACTTCCACCACCTCACTCGCATCAGGTGGGCGTCCCTCTAAGGCAGCAGAAGTGGCAGCGCCAATACAAAACGAACGAGTCCCATAAAAAGCAGGATTCAGACCTAGCTTCCTAACACACTTTTTAAACACAAAAACAAATTGGTATATGATTAGGGGTGATCCATCAATGTGCGCCAGCCAATTTACCCCTTTGACACCACCATTAGATAAACAGCTCCTTGCCAACGTGACCGGGCAAATACCCGTATTAACATGGTCCCTCAGGAAAACCCAACGGCCCGTACCCACCTGATCGGTTTTTGACTTATGAATCCTACAAGCCACCAAGCCTTCCCGAAGAACCACATTTTTAGTTAACATCCCAGAATTGATTACCGCCTTCCCAGAGGCAACCAGCTCACTGACTCTGAAGGCACCAAAGTATGCCCAAGAAAAGGCAACTTGAAAAAGGTTTCCCTCAAAGTCACTGGCAGCCACCCCCAGAACGGAAGCAATCAACCTCTCCAGCAATACATCATCTATTGGCCTTGTCACATCATCCACCCTTGGCTGCAACCTGGACCAACCCTTCATTATTTTGTACAGTATGGTCTGCTTTCTAAAATCACACCCCCATATGCCACAGAGAAATGTGCAACCCCTGCCAGACTAGATGACATACTGGCCCTTAACCTGTCCGCACAAAATTCCTCCCACAACCAATCCACCTGGTATTGAACCCATTCGGTCCAAGGGTGTCTATAGACTCGCAGAGTCACAGGAGCCAAAGAGGCGTTGGCCAGCGACTCTAATCCGGCTTGACGATCTGCCACAGCTGTAAAGGACATCACAAACCGTGAGCCTGGGCCCCCGGGGCGAGCTCCCTAAACCGGGCCCACTCACCGCGAGACAAGGCGTTCGCAATCCTATTCTCAACCCCAGGAACATGCCTAGCTCTAAAATTTATATTAAACTGTAAACACTTAAAAATCAAAACTTTTAACAACCTGATAACCGAGGGAGATGAAGCCCTCTGCCTGTTGATGGCCTGAACCACCCCAAGATTGTCGCACCAGAATAATATACTCCAGTTCAGCAACTCACTCGCCCACAACTCCACCGCGACAATAATGGGGAAAAGTTCAAGGACCACCAAAGTTTTGCAACCCCAGTAAGGATTGTACCTTCTTGAAGATGACTTTCCACCGTGACTGCAATTCAGCTAGCATGTTATGCAATCGCTGGATCAGTAGGCAACCGACAGAGCCCTTGAATGGAATCAATTTCGATACCCAGATAAGACAGGCAGGTAGTCGGGCCCTCCGTCTTGTCGGAGGCCACCAGTACCCCAAAATGCGAAAACAACGCTTTAGCTGAGAATAAACCTGAGCACATTCCTCAGTTGTGGCCGGACCAATGAAAAGAATATCGTCAAGGTAGTGGGCAATATACTGGTGCTTGCCCCCAAGCTGGATGCACCAATGAAGGAAAGAACAAAATTTTTCAAAGAGAGAACAGGAAATAGCACAACCCATAGCAATCCACATAGAAACCCTGCGGCAGCCGAAAACCCATGAATCTAAAGGAGTCTGGGTGGAGCGGCAACAAACGGAAAGCGGACTCAATATCCAGCTTTGCCATCAGCGCCCCTCTCCTACAGTGCCTCCTCAAAGGACTGGTACACAACCCTGCAACGAGCAGGGTCCATTGCGTCATTCACCGACCCCCCTTCCAGATAAGATAGATGCTGGATCATCCTAAATTTACCAGGTACCTTCTTGGGGACCACCCCTACTGGAGAAATCATTAAATCCGGAATAGGTGGGTCAGCGAAGGGCCCAATCAACCTACCCCGTTGTACCTTGTCTTTAACCTTCTGTTGCAAAATATCCGGGAACTACCTTGCAGACTTAAGGTTCTGCGAACAACCACTACCAACATAACCTGTAATGGGCAACTGAAAACCTAAGGAGAAACCAGAACTCAACAACTGAGCATCGTCCCTTTAGCGGTACACGCTTAACCAAGGCACCATGGCTTCCAAATTAACAGGGGGAGCCCCCCTTGAGAACTGCTGACCCCTACCAAACTCAGTGGCCTGCTGTCTGCAATCCTTGGAGGGATGGTTGCCCCCACATCAAAAACATGCGTGCTGAAATCTACAGGTGGCCCCCCCTGGTGCAGTGTGTGCTATTAAAAGCGACGTGGGAATGGACAGTTTAAATTGCGGGGGTTGCTTCCGAAAGGACTGCTGGTCTACTCCCCATTTGTCGGACTGCGTAACTTTGGTCCAGATCTCAACGTCCTTAATGCCAAAATCTATGCACTGGCGGCCTTCCTGTTTTTTGTGAAAACCTTCATCATATGCCCTCCATATGGCCCCTTTAAACTCAGCGTGCATCTCCCGAATAAGGTGTAAAGAGCACCAAATGGTCCTCATCTCCCCTTGCTGGAAATCCAGGTAGCCAGCTGCGAATACGCAGAATTCTTCCAGCCACCTGTCGAAAGTTATGTTTGCCCCTTCCCTTATGCCCCCTTTTGCTAAGGCTGCATCCAAACCTTTCTTTGCTTTCTCAGTGACTGCGAACATCTCAACATACTTCCCCTTTTTAATCCTATCCTTCACCGAGTCCTGATTTCCCAGAAAATGGCGGTATTCTCGCAGATCATGGCTGAAACCCGTGGCCTAGCTACCTTTCTACTCCAGGCATCAGCTGGCAACTTTTTACCCATGGTACCACCCACACCCAGGGATTTGCGCAGCAGTTTCATGACTGGTCTTGATACGAGAATCAGTTGACCCCACAGATGATACCCCATCTGAAGCAGAGGGAGACCTGGGCGCACCAGAAGCTGGCACTGACTCACCCGTCCCGATGTTCTTGCCTCGCTCACCTTGACCTCCCGATACACCAGATGGCCCAGGCAGTTCGACCTCTGCTTGGGGCTGACTCTCACCGACATTTCCTAGAAGAGCTGAAGGACCTGGGGAAAGAGACATGTCAGTAGACTGCACAGCAACTGGCGGCACTAGACCCACATTCCCTTCACCAGCTGTTCCTTGACCCAAACCTGCCGCACTTACTACGGCCTGCCCCACCGCTGACCCTGCACTGCCCCAACCGCTGGCATTGTAAGTGTGACATTGGCACCGGTGCCCACAGGCACAGAGATGAGGGGCACAATAGCATAAGGGAAAGGCAAGTTACCCCCAGGGGCCGCCCACCCCTGTGTGGGGAACAAACCTGATGGGAACACCCATTGAGACCCCTGGATGGAAGCTCCAGTTCCAGAATGCCTGCTGTGCACGGACCCCACAACCCTGGATGAATAGCTCAGACCTCCCAGACCTGGAGCCTCTCATGAGTGCAGAGGTAGAAGAGGGTCAGGAAGATGCAGGGGAGCTTGTTCTAGCAGCTGCTCCCTTGGATGATACACTTCTGGAGCTCCTGCCAGAACTTGCCACACTGAGAGACTGACCTGCATGAGTCCTGCCACTTGCTGACCCAGATGTTCCGAGTCCTGATCCAGAGCCTGCTCCTTTTGCTGCAGCCTGGTGCTGCACTGCGTGGGGGGAACATAATCCGATGTATTGGAGGATTCACTCCTCCTCAGATCGCTGGAGACCTGCTCATGATTTCTGTCCTGCGGTCCCAGCACAGAGCCAGCTACTGCCTCCCCTTGCACGGCACCTGCTCCGGCCATGCTGCTGATGTCAGCGCACTTCTGGCTAGAAAAGGGATTCCCGCATGGGAACCTCCCAGCTTGTGACTGGATGGGACATCTGGCAGCAGGTAGGCAAAATAGAATCAGCAATCGATAGGAGGGGAGAGGATGAGGAGGGGAGAGGGAAGAGGTTGAAAAAGAACCAGGGGAAGAAAGGAAAAGACAGGAGAAATGGGACAGAAAAAAAGACAGTGATAGTGAAAGTAAAAGCTAAAAGGAACAAAAGTAAGAATAAGTGAAAACAAGTTACAGAGGACAGCAATTCAGAGACACAGCAATGAAGCAATGATACTCAGCCACCCAGGGTAAAATCCTGTCTAGAAAAGCTACCTCTAACTCAACCCTCTAACTTTTATACCCCTAACCTAACCCCACCTCTAAGCACTCTAACTCACCCCACCCCAACCTATCAGAAACCATAATAACCAACCCATTACCATTAACCCCTAGCCTTCTGATGCCTGATGTGTCCCTGCATGCTGTTTTTGTCCCTGCAGCCCTATGAGGGCCTTGGTTCTTTTTATTGTGAAAGAGATTATACTAAACATAATCCAAAAGGGGCTGTTAAAAACTATTTTAAAAAGTAAAAAAACATGTAAAATGACTAAATTATAAATTGAAAATGAACAGTATAAAATGCTATGCCTAGCACCTTTACTAAGCCACAATGTGAAAAATGATCATCAAAACATTACATCCAAAATGAATGCATTAACCTTGCCTTTTCAAGCCAGTTCTGTACATGTACCTTATTTGGAGTGTACATTTCATTGCAGATATTTCTCACTTTCTCAGATTTTTATAAAAAAAAAAAGTTCAATTGTGTGTAATATAAAACTATAAAAAAGGACATATATGTTACAAAGGATGGGTGCCTCAACCAGGGCGCAGAGTCTAACTGGTATTCACTAGAGCCCATAATGGTGGGGATAGTCTGGGCTGCAGGACAGCTAGCAGGCCGCGGCCCCCAGCGGCGACACCTGGAGAAGAAACGGAAGCAAAGGCGGAAGGAAGCATGAGAAAGAAGGCGGGGAAAACTGAAAGTGGGAACAATAAAAGAGAGCTAGAAGGGACTATCTCTGACAAACAACACTGAGAGACAGGACAAACTAGGGTGGGCACACACTCACAGAGGAGACACCACAGGGGTGCCACACAGTCACAACCACAGGAATGGACTAGGCAGGGTCATTAGGAAACACTGGGTAATAAGACTGGAAAACACAAGGAGAGAGGCAAGGGTTAACTGGAGCAGGGACAGAAATCACTAGAAACATGCACAAGGCAGAGAACAATAGCAGAGCTGAACACAGACTAGAAAACTAAAGCTATAACCAGCAGTGAGGAATAGCACTGCTGGAGCTTATAAGGAGACTGCTGGCTATTGATTGTCCAACAGTCCAAACAGGTGAAATGATTAGCTGGGGTCCTGCCAGCAATCACAGCAGCCAGGAAGCCATAAAAGGCAGAGGGAGAAAGGTGTCGCCCATTAAGCAACAGCTGCTGATGTCAGATATGTGCAGGCTGTGCACAGCATACATACATACATATCTACATACATCATTTGGCATATACAATATACAAACTACCATGCCAATCATACATCAAACAAGCCAAAGGTCTTTGTTGTAGTACCCAAAATGTTTTTAAAGAAACAATATATCCAATTAAGTATCAAGAGTTTTTGTAGGTATTCTCGTAAATGCCATAAAATATGATGCGTATTTTTGCGTAAGTACGCAAAATATCACTTAAGTGTGAATCAGGTCCTAGAAGAGCAAGTGTGATTAATGTTTTCTTGCAGAAGCATAAGTGGCTGAAATGTTCCCTTATAACTTTATGCACAAACCCTTATAGTGTATTACTGTGGGGATGCAGTTGTCAGTCCAGACAGACGTATTTCGCTTCCATCTTAATTGCAGCTTTATCATTGACAATAAAAAATTGCTATTTGGAATGGATACCTATTTTGACCCCCTTCGCAACAGTGACAAGTTGTTATTAATTAAGGGTAGAGTTAGACCCCAGGGGCTAGGAATAGGCTTTAAGAACGGAGGGTTAGGGCTAAATGGGAAGGCTGCGGGACATGGAGGGTTAGGCTGCGGGACATGAAGGGTTAGGGTTTAAATAAGGGTAAATGGAATGTGTTTTTTTTATTGTAACAATGGACACATCCAAAATCCACTTGTCTTGCTACACGGGATTTACCGTGTGAGATGCCATCTGTCGGTGACACTTTTCAGCCATGCCCGCTCTACGAAGGGCCACTCTCGGTAGTGGCAGCCTCTTGTCCTGTGTCTTCAGTCATTGGTGGTGCATTACAAGCTCCTAATCTGGCACCAAGCTCCGGCACTCCCGATGCATGGGCGTCACCATGTTGCTTCATGACATGTTCCTGCCAATTGGAGTCTAGCTCTTGAAATCATTTGACCAGGCTATCTTATCCTGGTCATGGGCGCTCTAGTTAAACCTGCTGCATAGGGAGTCCTATACCAGAGCAACTTGTTCACTCAAGGTGTCTGGTTGATCCCTGAACAGCGCTGCAGTATTTCATGTTAAGCCTGTCAAGTCAGTTTAAGTCAAGTCAGTCAACTCCAGAACCTGTCCTGATCAAGTTTAGTCCAGTTGAGTCTGTCAAGTCCAGGTCCTGTCCTGGTCATGTCCAGTCTCATCAAGTCCAGTTCCTGTCCTGCTAAAGTCCAGTCCAGACAAGTCTGTTAACTCCAGATCCAGTCCTAGTCAAGTCCAGTCAGGTCAAGCTTGTCAAGTCCAGTTCCAGTCCTGGTGTAGTCTAGGTTAAGTCAAGCTTGTTAGTTCCAGTTCTAGTCAAGTCCAGTCTAGTCAAACTTGTCATGTCCTGGTTCAGTCCTGGCACAGTCCAGGTTAATTCAAGCCTGTTCAGTTACAGTTCTAATTCAGTCCAGGTCAAGTCAAGCCAAGTCTGTCCAGTTCCAGTCCTGGTCTAGTCCTGGTCAAGTCAAGTCTGTCCAGTCCTAGGGTTTTCAGTGAATGACAATTTCTTACACACTCTCAACACTGTCATGCTTACCTGGATGACGGTGCTGCAAGGCCCTATGCCATCCACCAGACATGTGTGAATACTTCATTAGTGAGATGTAACATTTCTTTGACATTACTTAGCCTTCAACCTGTAAAATACTGGTCCACAAACAGTGTACCGGGTCTGTCTTGCCTTCTGCTACGCTCTAACCATTCACAACACACTAGTATATTAGTGGAAGGTGGACAACACAGTTTTAAAAGATGTGTACTGATGGTTGAGAACACAGGATAAAATTACAGAAAGGCTTAAAACACACGAGGAGATGATGTTTATGGTGCAGAAAACATGTGGAGATGAGTTGAAGTGGGACAACACAGTAGGATAACACGTGGAATGGTGGAGAACATACAATGAGATGACTGCAAGTTGGAAAACACAGGAGGATATGATGTTGATGGGGGACAACACAGGTGGAGATGATTTTAAGGGGAGTAACACAGGAGGAGATGAGTTGAAGGGTGAAAATACAGTAGGATAACATGTGGGATGGTGGAGAACACAGGATGAGATGACTGCAAGATGGAAAACACAGGAGGATATGATGTTGATGGGGGAGAACACAGGTGGAGATGAGTTGAAGGGGGACAACACAGGTGGAGATGAGTTGAAGGGGGACAACACAGAAGGATAACACGTGGAATCGTGGAGAACACAGAATGAGATGATTGAAAGGGTGAAAACGCATGAGGACAAGATGTTGATGGTCAATAACATAGCAGGACAGGATTTGGACACAACAAGAATGTGAAGGTGGAAAAGAATTCAGGATAACATGTCAGTTGATGAGTTGCATGACACATTATATAGGTACGATAAAGACATAAGGGAAGGTAGCAAAGTTGAGAATTGTTAGGTGGCGAAGCAGAATACGTAGATATTTTTTTTAAGTTATTGTGTCTCTATATCTTAAAGTAAGCTACTGATTTCTAATACTTTGGTATTAGAAATATGTTGTTTCAAATAATTTTTATCAAAATCTGCCCTGTAATGTACAAAGTTTGTAAACCACTGGTGCAGAAGAAAAGTATTAAAAAAATGTTCAATAATTTTAATGCACACACATTTTTACAAACTTTATTGTCTTTCTCATGCTTACCTGTCTTGGCAGAATGCAATGCCCAATGCCATCACTCCAAGGTACGCCATGCCTGGATCTGTGTGATGGTTCCTTTGTGACTGCTCACAGCATCTTCCCTGGCTGAGGAGAAAAAGAAAAGAAGTAAATTTTTCATCTACTTTTTCAAAGTTCAACATAGAATTGTCAACCCAAGTAAACACTTACCTTTTAGGGATAATGCAAGGCCCAATGCCATCACTGCAAGGTACGCCAAGCCTGGATTTCTGTGTGATGGTTCCTCTGTGACTGCTCACAGCATCTCCCCAGGCTGATGGATAAAATTAATACTGTCAGGTTTTCATCAACATTTCTACTGTGCAACATGAAATTGTCAACCCAAGTAAACACTTAGCTTTTAGGGATAATACAAGGCCCAATGCCATCACTCCAAGGTACGCCAAGCCTGGATTTCTGTGTGATGGTCCCTCTGTGACTGCTCACAGCACCTGCCATGTCTGTTGACAAAAAAAGACAATGGTCACCTTTTCATCCCTGTTTTCACAGTGTACTTTTAAAGTGTCACCACAACTAAACACTTACCATTTTTGGTAGAATGCAATCCTGGATCTGTCAGATTGTCCCTTTGTGCAAGGTCTCAGCATTATGAATGCCTGTAAAAGAGAACAAAAGACAGTTTAGTATATTTCTCATAATTGTCTTAGCACTGCAAGAAACCACACAAATGACAATTCTGCTTACCAGACTGTTGAGACTGCAAAGTCCAATGCCATCACAACACGGTATGCCACGCCTGGATCTAAGTGTCATGGTCCCTTCTAGACAATACACTGTATCTGGCTCATACCTGTTATGATACAGTATTTTTTTTAAAAGTTATCATTGCAAAATAATTTTTCAGTATTCATGAATAGCATTTGTTTAAACAAAAGCACACTAATGCTGAATAATTTCCATGTTTATGTGACACTTACCATGCTGTTTGACAATCCCTGTTATGCGTTTTGGGAAATGTTCCTTAATAGTGAAGATTGTAGGCGATCCCTCGTAAAAAAAAAAGTCATGAGGTCCACTGAACTTCTAAGAGCTATGCAGGTTTGCAATGCTGTCTTTCTAGCTTTCTGTTCCCTGCATTGAGGCGTTCTTGGAACGTTGACTGTCACCCTCTCCAAGTGTGTTTGTGTGGTGTTCTGCACCTTGTAAAAATAGGTGATGAGATTGTAGACACCTAATTTCTTTTTGCCCAAAATGCTGTTCCAACATCTGTGCCAGCCCTCCAATTTGTTTTGGGTTCTTGGGATACCCAAATCGTTTTTTTCGTACACAGACCACATACTTGGGGGAAACATTGGGGCAATTCTTGTGCTTTGACTCCTTGTTCTTTCTCTGCGTTTTCCATGGACATAGTTTTCCTCAAAATATGTCACAAGTGTGTTTTCAAAGTATCAAAGGCAGCAGGGATTTCATTATGTGGAAGAAAAGCCAGGGCTAGAATGTGTCTCATAAGGAGGGCGAAATCTGTGTCCATGCCGTACAGTTGCGACAATCCTGCATTTTATCAGCTTTTGTGCCGCGATTTCGAAATCTGTAAGGATGTACTGGGGAGCAAGATCTATGTCAAACTCAAGAGCGTAGTCTATGAGGTCCGACAGAAAATGTTCATAGCACTCCTGCGTTTTGCTCGACAACAATCCAAAGACTAGTGGCACAAAACATCTTGTTGTTGCTTCTGTACCAACCATGGCATGAATGGTGTAAATTTGTCTAAAGATCGTTGGGCAGTTCTTAAAGGTTCCATCCATTACCCAATAAGCAGCCTCTTGCAGTTTTTGCACATTTTGTTTTGTGGCAAAAAGCAAAATATGGTCATTCCCAAACGTACTGTCCTTACCTAGGAATTTATCACTGTTAAATTCCTTCAAATTATCATGACACAGATTTCGCTCCGGGACATGGGCTTGATGGATTGTCGCAAGCGGCGTCACAGTTGGGCATATAGGCTGTGCTGGTGGAAGGCATTTCAGAAGTAACTTGCTAGATGATTTGAGCTGGGGTCTCCATGGTTGTTCTTGCTTGTGGCTTCACTTTCTCTTTTGCGATAGCCACATCAGTTTTCTCGGCCCTGGCATTGTGGTTATACTCAGTGTGAGACACAACTTGTCAACTTTTGGCAAACTCTATAGTCATGGCATAAGATCGACAATCTCCACTTTTCTTCTCGGTGTAATTCCAGTAACACTGATCATCACGCTGTGTGTTCTTGCTAAACAAGAAGCCATCGATGTTTAGCAAAAATCCTCCCATTCGAGATGGCACCATCTTGAATGGTTGTTCAGCCATAGTTTTTCTGCAAAGTTGATGAATGTTCTAAAAAGAACAGTTGGGTCAAGACAGGTACATAATATTGTCTAAATAAACAAATTGTGCTGTAAAGTAAATCCTGTTTCTGATCTCTTGAGAACTGAGGTCCAAAAGACTCAAAACGTTGTATTAACAAATCCAACGAAGTGGTGCTATAAAAAAGCGCGTATTCATGTTTTATACTAATATTGTTGAGGACGTCATCATGAAAAATTTAAAATCACTGTCTATGATTGGAGGTTTGTCACACCTGACAATTTTGAAAATTAACAGAAATTCATAATGTCAAGATTAATCTGTTTTAAAAGTTAAATATATACGATGTGTATATATCAATGTTATATGTATTCATAAAATATGTAATTATAAACATCTCTATTTATTTTAATCACAAACGACTTTAGAAATTGGCGCATGCGTTAACAGTTTGGAAAGCAGTTTGGGATTGTGGTCACAAATGTGAAAGCCAATTATATTCGCTTATTTGTCTATATTAGTCTTTAACAACAAAAGTGTCCATAAAAGTAAATTTTCGCGCTCAAATTATTGTCTATCTCAAGAATATTCAGACCAGGAGGTTGTATGGGTGTTTAGAATATTTTGAGAATAGCAACGTGTCAGGTATGTCATTGTAATTTCGGTGCATATCTCAAATGAAAATGGCAACTTGGGAGCATCGGGAGGTGATTGCTGTTGAAGAAAAGTCTTCTAGTGATCAATCTGAAGGACTGGTCATCAATGAGGATTGCTCCAGTGCTGATACACATAAATTATTGCCAATGCGGATCTCCAAAGCTCCTCATTCAGAAGCCACAGAGGATGAAAAGTCCTTAGATGAGGAAGATGGAGACTGCTCGGACGATGAGGATGGTGAGGATGATGAAGAGAATGTCGACGGTCTCGAAAGTTCACTTTGCAGGAAAACATTGTCCTTGTTGACATGGTGAGTGACATATCTTTGTAGAATTTAGTGTTAACCAATTGAAAGTGTTATCCTTGATGTAAAGAGAAATTGTTATTATGGGAGTCAGCACCATCGACGTTGATTGTCAAAGTGTCCTTTTGTGTTCACTTTTAAAGGCGATTGTGTGTTGATAATATAATGACTAGTCTTGGTTTGATCAAGTTCATACATTTCCTAATGCTTTGCTTTAATGTTTGTCAAGCTGATTTACTTGCAATAGGTACTGACAATATAATTTTGTAATTGTCTTATGGTATTTTTGAGAGAATAAAGTATTTTGTTTTATCGATAGCGATTGATATTGTCATCCTTTTTCTAGTTGTCACACGATATCTGTCCAGTACAAGCCTTTTGGTAAAACATCAACTTGGAAATTGTAGTTTACAGAATGCTTTTGTCAGCCATTTTGTGAAGCATAGTGATTCACTGATGTGGTCTTAAAATGGCGGCTTCACATGTTCATGACATTCAACGTGCCAAAACGTTAACTTCTGCCATTGAAGCAGCCATGTTTTGAAATGGTGAGCTACATCTATAATGATATAAAAATGTATCAATCTGTTATGAGTTTGCATTATTGAAACCATATTTAAATTACAACTATTATTTATAAAAACTGAAGCCAATTTTGTACTTTCACATTCAGATGGGAAAGTATGGCATGTTATTCAATTGAATTGTTGTACCTTTGTGACATTTACAGGTCAGATGCATGAAGTTTTTTGTTCTATGTTAGCACTATTTATGCTGTTGTTATAGGATTATGTAAACTAGTTCTAAGCTTACAAAGACATTGTTCAATTAGTCACATGCGTGTGTTATATTCTATTTCCACGTCTTCAACTGAACTTGTGACGCCAAATAGTTCATATATATAATTGTTATAATGTCATGAGTAACAGTGATGCAGAAGTTAGCATCTGGAAAAAAATAATCGACATATTAACATTCATTTATTAAAATCATAATACATATTTACAACGTTATATACAACAATTTATTTTGGACCATGTGGACTTACACTTCACATGACATTTTCCAAATCTGCTTCCATGACTGTTCTCTGATTTAGAAGTGTTACAAATATCGAAACAGATATACATTGTCCATCTTCCAATTTTGTGTTTCAGGTTCTAACGCACTATGCAAAGATAATATGCAACAAAACAGTAAGCAGTAGCAGGGAGCGGCAACGTATATGACCCAAAATATGCAAGGCTATCTGTGCTGCAAGCCAAAGAAATAGAAGTATTGCAAACTGCAAAAAGCGCTTCAGGGACTGCAGACAATTGATGAAAAAGAAAATAATCCTAGAACAGAAAGGGAGAAAAATGACTTTCAATACCTGGGAGCAGAAAATGATTAACACATTAACTCTATACCACCTGAGGACACATCGCCTGTGAAGAGCCAGAAGAGGCCTTCAAATGCAACTGGTATTTGTCACAGAAAAGTTTAGAATACAATGTTGAAGTTGCCTATATACTCATACTTGATCAAATGTAGTTTTTCACTAAAACTGTTACAATTATTTTTCGTCATCTAGGAAGTAGCATAACAAAATAGTAAAGTTGAAAATTTAGATAGTACTTGAGCATCTAACAATGTTATTTTTTGGCAAATTTGTAACAAACTATATGGTATAATTTCTATTCCTAGGTGTCACTTTACGTATAAAGTCACGAAAAACTGGAGAATGTGCCACTGCAGGTTGGTTTACTACAAATATTATATTACCAAAAGGAAAAGTATAGCAGTGTTTTATTGACTGTTTGAACTGTCACTGTTTACTATGCACATGTGATTCGTCTCGAAATGTTTGTTACAGTGTCACTTTTCTCCATAGGGCCAAGCACTTATGAATGTGTGGGTGATAGCCATAGATCAGCAAACGTGGATGAACAAGGTAAAAATCCCACTGAACCCAAAAAACAATTGGCAAAGTACTTAAAATAATATTAACAAAATTGTTAAAATGTTCAAAAAAAAAGAATACCAAACAAAAAAAATTACATGAAAGGTATAAAATAACAAATCTAACAATGTAATTATGAATACATTAAAACTGACAAATAAAATCCAAACTTTAGACTTTAATTGGCAAGTTCAACTATAGATGACAATAATTTAAAACTTAAAAACTTTTACAAACATTAACAATAAAACGTTAACAATAACATGACATATCATTGCAGTGTTAGTCCTAAAATATTATTGATCATATTCCTTAAAATGTATAATAATATAAGTTTTGTTGCATGTTATTAGAAGCTGCTGGATCAAGTGCTGATACAGCTGTAGTTAAAGCACCTGCCCAACATGTGGACGAAGGTACAAACTACAATAAGCATGCAATATTGTCAGAAAATGATACAAAAACACAGTGTGATGTAATATGTTCCAATTATTAACACATCTTTTACTGTGGTCTTATGCAGTAGCACTTGCAAAAACAAGAATTGTTTCCAAATTCTTCAAATGCAAGCACTACAAACGGTAATAAAACTTTTTATTTAAAAGTTTATATCAGTTACATTATAATAAATATTAACATTACTTTAAATTTTGTGATGTAAAACAAAATGTAATACTGTTAAAACCCAAAATAATTTGAATAATTTTATTCTAACAATTTCAACAGTAATCCAGCAACGTAAAAAAAATCACTACGGAAACACAGACGACAAGTAAATTCATGGCTTTGAAGAGCACATCAGTCCAGGCAACTGAACAAGGTAAATATGTTTGAACCTTTTTTTTTGTTTTGTTATTATGTTTTCATGTTCAGTATTTTCTATCCCATGTATGTGCACCTACAGACATGTAGACAATTTTAGAAAATTATGTTTATGTAAAAATGGAGGATCACTATGTTGAGCAATCCAGTAATAGGTATTCAGTGAGTCCTGAATGTTAAAACATTCTCTTTCTTTGAGGTGCAATTACTGTGTGCTTTTAAATATGGTAGCCTATGAAATGTGTCTGCACATATATAATAATGTGAATTTTACATCCAGTTTGTAGACATGGAAAAATTTGTGTGGAGACCCAAACAGACATACAAGCAGTTCAAAAACATTGCCAATGGATAAAGAACTTTTGGATTGGCAGAAAGGGGTGACCCAGTAACTAAAACAATTGACAAAACAGAACTTTCATTGGATTAGTGTGATATTTGTGGTCGGAACTGTAATCTTAGGTTTATCCAAAAATGCATGTTGAAGGATCCAGTTCCAATTTTCTCTGTTTTGTACGTCACACATAGTTAAAGTACAAAGTTCTATACAATGCAAATCCAGAAAACCATACCACTAAGGTGTCAGTGACTATTTTAAGTGTCTGTGTCTGTCAGTGTGTGTCACTCTGTGTCTGTGTGTCTCTCACTGTCTGTGTCTCTAAATGTGTGTGAATGACTCGCACACTGCTAAATAGAAATGTGTGATGCACTAAATCATCAATATTGGAATGCTATGGTGGTCTATAGTGTAGAAACTTAATCAGATTTATTCTGTACACAAAATGGTAGTAGTTACTCACATTTATGAGGACACTGTCATAGAATAAACTGAATTATAGGCAATGTGAACAAAGTTTGCACATAACGAATATGCCTCTGCTTTAAAAACACAATTGAATTACAAAACCCCCAAAAAATACAGTCTTTTGTCATTAATCTCAATCAAATGTGATGATCAATAATAGTTAATTTTTATAACAATCATTCATGAAAGCTTTCAAATTGTAAAACAATTGTAATACTAACAATGGTGAAAAATATGGCACACTGTTAAACCCAGTAACATTGGGCCTGATCCAGACCTACGCCGATGCGCTGTGCTTACTAAAGCACAGCGTATCGGCGTTCACTTACCCCGAGACTCCCCCTGTGCGGGCGTATGGCCCCTTCCTTACGCCGGTTAAAGGCTACCCTAACTTCAGCCGGCGTAAGGAAGGAGCAATACGCTCACACAGGAGCGTATGGCCGCCTAGCATGCCCTCCCACCCTCATTAAACTATCTCCCCCCGCCCACCTACACTAACCTGAACGTAGGGACGCTGGGGGACGTGCCCTCCAGCGCCCCTGCGGCGCTGCTACGGACGCCCGATTCCAATTTTTACAAAATTGTTCAATGCTTTTCTGTAACCCTCATTTCCATTTTATTTTCAGATAACATCATAAAAAGGAGGAACATTGTGAAGCTGTGGTCGTTCAATTGCTGATGTTCCTGTTAAGGAGTTTAATTTAGTGGCACTTTCACAATTTTGAAAAAAGTTTTATAACATTGAAAAAAATAATAATAAATAAAGAAAACTTAAATTGTTTAATGTTGTGAATATTTGACAGTTGTTAAAAATTGGAATAAAACAATTGTAATGAGTCAAACTGAAATAGTTGAATTATGTGACTATATGACAGTTGTTAAAAATTTGAATAAAACAATTGTTATGACTCAAACTGTTTGTTATTTGATTGGTAATAAACATCTAAGGGTTAAATTGTTAAAAGGTGTATTTAGTGCACAACATATGTTTCTTTTACATGTTCCTGAGCAGAAAATTAAAAAAAGCCTAACTTTATAAATCTATGAAGATCAACAAATATACTCCTTATATAGCAAATATTGAGTATTAATACACATGTTCAGGTTTCTTTCACGCTTGCACTAGTGTGTTGCAGTCATATACATTGGCTTGCAAATAGTTTCATTACAATAACAGTGTTCTAACTTATATAAAATGTTAAAAGTTAAATGTTGTTAAAGTTCATAGCGTTACAAATTCACATTTTAAGCTCCAACTACATAAAAAACAGTTATTATGACTTGAATAGCATGCATAACATGTTACTATTACATGTTTGTTGATGGACACATAGGAAAAACATTAACATTTAACACCTATGTTATGCTCACTAGATATTGCAGTTTATGTCAACTGAACCAATTAAATAAATTTGTTAACATGGCCCATTCATGACTACACAATTGACATTTTAATACTCTTAATTACTCATGACATAACTGTTGTAAATGGACCTGCATAAATAATAATACAGAAGCAGTAAAGTTGCCATTTATAATAAAAACATATAGACAGATTGCTGTCTTTGAAGGTGATCAACACACTTTACTTGTATCACATAAATGTTAGGCATACAATGCCCTCAGTAGTGGTGCATAACTCATCATTAGGCAAGGAATGTTACAGACAATGCAAAAACCTTAAAAGTCAAGAAGGCCTTCAGAGATAACAATTACAATAACTAAACAGATGTAAGTTCATAAGTAGTAATAGCGAAAGCTGACAAATAGCAAAGTATTATTAACATTATTTTAAGTAAAATTATTAGTATTCTTTGTCATTGAGGTGTCTGTTGACACTTAAGTTATGACCAATAGGGACAACTGTCAAATGAGCAGCGTGCTATGTACACGTTTTGGCTGTGGTATAAATTTTAAACATGGTGCGGCCTTAGGTAGTGAGGATGAGGATTAGCTTTTGCATATGTCTTGTGTGTGTAACTGGAAAATGTAAAAAACTCTTTTGAGCGTTTCAATTGTATAAGTTTATGAGCAAAAAATATCACCCTTACTAGCACAAGTGCTCGAATAGTTGTCTTTTAGTTGTCAACAGTGTTGTCAATAGTTGTCCACAGTGCACGTCCATTTTCTTTGTAGAAGAACGATGATTATGACTGCTCCAAACAGCGTTCAACACGCTGTGTTCCAAAACTCGACTTTTAACTTGAAGGAAACGGATATGAGGTAAATGAGCGTAGGTATATTACTATTGGAATCATTAATCACCTAATTTACCCAGGACGGACTGATTAGAGGTTAGATAGATTTCAAGCTAAATTGTCATTTCACTACTGACAATATTTTGGTACAGTGACATGAAAATTGTTGCTTTATTGATGGAAGACATTAGTTAAATTGTCGTTTCTGTTGTGCCGGGATTACCATCAAGCCGGGATTTTCACGTTTGCTGGGAATATACTGCGCCGGATTTAGCTCAGGGCCGGTCAAATTGTCATTTCTGTTGTGTTGGGATTACCATCGTGCCGGGATTTTCACGTTTGCCGGAAATATACTGCGGCGGGTTTAGCTCAGGGCCGGTCAAATTGTCGTTTCTGTTGTGCTGGGATTACCATTGTGCCGGGATTTTCACAATTGCCGGGAATATACTGCGCCAGGCTTAGCTCAGGGCCGGTCAAATTGTAATTTCTGTTGTGTTGGGATTACCATCGTGCCGGGATTTTCACGTTTGCCGGAAATATACTGCGTCGGGTTTAGCTCAGGGCCGGTCAAATTGTCGTTTCAGTTGTGCCGGGATTACCATTGTGTCGGGATTTTCACGTTTGCCGGGAGTATACCGCGTCGGGAATTTATCGGGAATTTATCAGTGTCGGGATTCAGTACTGGTCGGTACTTTAATCAGATGGGATTTGCTTTGATGCAAAATAACTGTTACCAGTTAAGTGCTGGGAATTCAACTGTGTAGGTATGTTGCAGGCATCGGGAAATCAACTGACGGGATGGTAAATATTCCGGGATTGTCACTGCCGGGAAATTCGAGGAGGGATTATATGCGGCGGTATTGTGTGCGTCTGGAATTAGTACTAGACCCAATACAGGGCACACACATGATTCTCACAGAGAGTTCAAGATGTATTGTTAGGATTTTTCTTATTCCTAAAGCTAAAAAATGAGCTTTAACATGAGAATGGAGGCATGTAAGAAACAGGTCCCTTTGCCCCTTAAATAGATATAAACATAAAACTCAGTTTTAACTTAAAAGTGTAATATATAGAAAACTTAAAATCATGTAAATTTTATGTATTTTTTGCTCCAGCATTATTAACATGAATAACATTAATTTGCAGTCATTCCCAGTAAAAATTAGACCACCTCACAGCTTAAATTCATGTTGGTTGGTACATGCTCCCATATATTGTCTATTGGTGGTCCAAGTGTGCAGACTGGGTACTATGGACATTGGTCACATGACTGAAGTGTAGTATCTGTGTCACGGTCTGCGGCGGCAAGTGCCGCACTTACCCTGTCAGGGGCCAGCTGACAGCGGTCCTCTCCCGGTGGTCCCGTGGTCCAGGCTCCCAGAGACTGTCACCAGCATAGTGACAGTCTCCTATACTCAATTAAGAAAAAGAAAAAAATTAACAATTAAAAATTCAGGCGCTAAGGTAATCCTCAGAGAGAGAGGAGAGTACCAGTTGGAGGTGTCTAGATGGATAAATAAATATATAAATATGTTTAAATACATAAATAAACACCCAATACATCCAATCAAAAGTCCAATTGATAGGTAGCAAAAAAATATATACTGAAGTAAAGGTCCACTTCCTATAATAAATTATCTGTGACTGCGATAAATAAATATTTATATATTTATTTATCCATCTAGACACCTCCAACTGGCATACACTCCCATATTGGTAACCAAGTATTACTGGAACTCTGAAAAATTGGAGAGGTGGAGAATTGTGTGGAGCTTTTTAACTGTGACTTATATGTTCACACCATACCTGTTTGACATTTTATTAACTTAAAATGTCCATGTCAGAATGTGAGTATATCATCTTCTGTTTTATCCTGTATCAATATTAAAAACCTTATTGCACGAGGACCGTGCGCTGTTCTCTCTCTTTATATGTTGGCTGTATCCTAGCAACTGTAAGATTGACACAGTACGGCCGGGTTGAAGACAGCCTCAGATACTCCGGTAACGAGGAAGCACGAGGACGCCAACTTTTGCTACATTGTGGCCCTTTTTGCTGAGAGTGGAGACGGGCCGTTACTTTTATCTACGAACTGTGAGTCACCCACTTTGTGGGTATATTTGGCAGAGACTTGAACTTTTTGGCATCCCTGTAATATTGCATTAGACTATGCTTTAAAGAAAAAACGGCATACTTCTACAAGGTATAGACTGGCAGAAGGGATCTCTGCAGTGCCGTCGTGTATGTGTGGCAGCAATTTACCTGCCGTACATTTTGGAGACTTTTGCTATATGTGGGACAGCATCAGTTTCCATAGAGATTATACTTTGTTTTCTAGATAACTAGTTTTACTAGGCAGTCATCTACCTGCCGTGAATATTAATATTTATATTGATGTTGTGTGAGGCATCATTGACTTCTATAGATATATACCTCATCTATCAGTCTCAATAACACTTGTAAACTCTGTGTTTGTTCCTGTGGTTACACTGGAACATATCTATCAGTCTTGTTCGTGCCATTCATTAGACAGGAATCTAGCATTATTCACCTGTCTTCTTACGGAAGTTTTCAGAGCAAATAGAAGTAGCGCTTATTAGGGACTATTTATTGTTGTTTTGTATGGCACTCTCCTCTCTCTGAGGATTACCTTATCGCATAATAACCCATACCATTTTTCTTACTTGATTTTCACTTATTTTAGGAGACGTAAGACCTCTTTTGGTAAGGTGTTTTCGGCTGCCCATAGGTTTTATTGCGCTTCATTAGTTAGTTTGCTGCTATTTTTAGTCTCCTATACTCACCCAGCCTGGATTACTGCAGCTTCCTCCGGCATCATCCATGTGCATTCTTGCGCCCCCAGCGCGGCGGTGTTTTGGAGCATGGGTGCTGCCATCTTGCCACTGGTCACATGTCACATGTCTCAGGGGAGCCAATGGGGTTTCACTGCTCCAATCCTCCAACCAATCAGTGCACAGGGCACTCTATTTTAACCCTGTGCACAGTCTACTCATTGCCAGAGCAACTTGTTCCTTCCAGGTGCCTGGCTGTCTTGATCCTGGTCCTGGTCCTGATCCAGATCCTGATCATGATCCTGATTCTGACCCTGACTCTACTCCTGACTTTGAACTCAGGTTCCAGCTTACCTTGCAATCCAGCTCCAGTTCCAGTTTACCTTGCAATCCAGCTCCGGTTCCAAATCACTAAATCACTAAAAAGGGAAAAACTCCTTTTTCCCGAACCTAGAGAGAAGAGTACCAATCAAGAGGTGAGACTTGTCAGTACTTACTGCAGAGAAGCAGATTCAATTATTGACATCCTAAGACGACATACAAAAGTCCTTACCTCTTACCCCATGCTAGCCAAGACAATAGGCTCGCATATCAAAATGAGTTGGCGTAGATCCCCAAACATTAAGGATCTCCTAGTGAGCAGTCACCTTTCCCCCCTTCGTACCTCAGGATTGGGTGTCAGAGGTTCCTTCAAATGTGGTAACTGTATGACCTGTGATGCAATAATAACCACCAAGGAATTCATTGCTAGATACAACCACACACACTACATTAAAGATTTTATGTGTTTATATGACATGTCCATGTGGACTTCGATATATTGGCAAACGCAAATTAAAACAACGTGAGTTGGAACATCTGCGATCCATCAGAAATGCTCAAAGAGATCACCAATCTATGAAAACCCTGACACCAATTGCAAAGCACTTTATGCAATCCCATAATTCCAATCCTAATTCCTTACAGGCATTTGGTATGCTAAGAGTGAAAAAAGATCAACGAGGGGGTGACTGGGATAAAATCTTACTCCAGAGAGAATCCAGACAAATTTTTCTAATGAACTCTGTAACACCTAATGGGCTGAATGAGCAGATTAATTATTCAGTCTTCCTATGACTTTCAGTGGATACTATACACTGCGGTGCACATTTATATATATTTTTTATTGTTTTTACTATTATCCTTATCCTTTTACTATGCCGTCTCTCACTTTTGATTTGGCTGTTGCCTCTCTTTACTTTGTGGATGTTTTTCTTCTTTTTTCTTTATTACATCAATATTTTGATGAATCAAAATACTGACTAATTAACCTTTCAATTTGGCATTTATGCTGTTTTGTCCTATGTTGCTGTAACTTTTCAAATTTTCATGTTACCTCACTTTTGTCTGCTTTTATGATTGACACTTTGGGAGCATAATCTGTAAATATACAAGAAGAGTGGCAACACAAACTAATGTGAATTTAACCTTTCAACCATACGTTCTAATTTATAAACAGGTTCATGTTGGTGCAGTTGATTTGTGATTGTGTCTTTAGGACTGTTGTCACTATACTTACCGGTTAGCACACAGTATACTTCTCCTATTATCACTACTTTTTATACCAGCATTATATACTGTCCAATACTGCTTTAAAAACACTTAATAAGTATTTGATGAATAAATGAATATTCATTATAAGCACCTTAGACCTTCCCAAGTATGGCCTATAAACTTTACTAGATAGGACGCTTACTAGAATGGTATCGGTTGCTAGGGTATGACATCATCAGAGGCTGCCGTGCGACCTGGTACACGTGCTCCTCTGTTTACTTGTTGGCCACATTACCACTTCCGCAACACGCGCCACTTCGGTGGGTGTATCTGGATACCGCGGGTGATTGACAGCCACAATACCTGTTTATACACGCTCACGCCGTCACCATGGCAGACTTCTCTTCTCCTTCAGAAAGCCAATAGGCGAAACACGTGTCGGGGTAGGGGTTGAATCGAGGTGCCCTCAGTTCCCTCATGTTTTAATTCTTTTTCAATTTGCTACCAGCTATAATTTCTGCCTAACCCTCTTCCATTCCAATCGCTATCATTGTACCTACTTCTGTTATGAATCATGTTTATTAATCTAACAGGATTACTATATGTCTCTTTTTCCTTAGATTGATGGGGCACTGACAGTCAGTGTAGGGCTAGATATACCTCGATTTCAGGGTGAAGCTCCACCATGAGGTGGCAGGCACCAGGACTGGTTCAGTTTTCTTGGATACTAGTATAGGGAGGTTAATCTTGCTATCTTGTCACCAATGCATATTTATTGAAATAGTGAGGGGTTTCTCTCAATGCTGAATCTGTGATCATTATATTTACTTTGTGGTTAACCTACTATATCTCCTATCTGTGTACCATTACATATTTTGTACTATTACTCCCTTCATTCGGGAGACGCTATCCTGCCCTATGTTGACTTCGGAATTTGCTTGATTCCTGTCTCCAGACAGAGTATTAGAGTAACAATTGATTTGGGTAATCAATTTCTTTTTATTTCGCTAGTTTACTTTAAAATACATATTAAAAGTTATGTTTTATTTCTCTCCATGTTGTAGTTTAAACCATTTGCTATGTTCTTCCAATATTGATTAGGTGTGCACTATAAGGCGATCAACTTGTCTTATTCTTTTTAGGTTTCTTCTTTCTCTTTATAACTCATCATATGATCACCATTTGTAGCACCCTCCCATTAAATTCCTTGGGCTTATTTAAAATACAAGCATATTGTCTGTTACAGTTATTTCTCCTCCCCCCCCCCTTTTCCCCCCCATTTATAATACAGCTCCGGTTCCAGCTTACCTTGCAATCCAGCTCCGGTTCCAGCTTACCTTGCAATCTAGCTCCGGTTCCTGCTTACCTTGCTCCAGTTCCAGTTTACCTGCAATCCAGCTCCAGTTCCGGCTTATCTGCAATCCAGCTCCGGCTCCAGTTTACCTGCAATCCAGCACCAGTTCCAGCTTATCCTTGCAATCCTGCTACTGGCTCAGCTCAAGACAAGCAAGCTGATTGAACTTTGTATTGCCTACCTGTTCCAGCCGGGCATAGTCTGGTCCTGTCAAGCCTGCTCATCGAACTTTGCCTTGCCTACCTGTTCCAGTCTGGCATAGTCCGGTTCTTCCAAGGCCTATTGAACTTTGTATTGCCTACCTGTTCCAGTCCGGCATAGTCCGGTCCTGTCAAGCTTGCTCGTTGAACTTTGTATTGCCTACCTGTTCCAGTCCGGCATAGTCTGGTACTGTCAAGCTTGCTCATTGAACTTTGCCTTGCCTACCTATTCCAGTCCGGCATAGTCCGGTCCTGTCAAGCTTGCTCATTGCACTTTGTATTGCCTACCTGTTCCAGTCCGGCATAGTCCGGTCCCATCTATATTGTCATTGCATTCACCTGTCGTCTGTACTTATGTACTTTCATGGGCAAACTGTAAATTAAACCGGCAAGCTTCCACTTTCAATCAGCTCGTCTATTTCTTTCCCTGGAACCAGTGACAGATCCCAAAAACCCCAAAGCCATGACAATCTGTTCTCTTGTGGTCTTCAGATCATAAATTATAGGAGAAATTCTAACTTAAATTTTCTTACAAATGTTTTTACAAGTTTATTAAAAACACAGACTATTTCATTTGAAGAAAAAGTATTGATTACCATCCTTACAATCCCAGGACTGCATATATGCGGTCTTTAAGACCGCGTATATGCAATCTACGTTGCATAAAGTAATGTAGATATCATAACAAAATTACTGCACATGTGCAGTAGTTCATATCGGTAAACTCCGGCCGCTTATGCAATGAATACGGCCCAATGTGAAGGCAAATACATTACAGGAGATGGAAACATATAAGATATAAGATAATTTGAATCATGTGTTCGCTTCTTACCAGCTTGATACCAGAACAACAAATACATGAGGTCAAGTACATAGCATGAAACTTGTTTCATATGAATCAGCATCTATATTTCAGCCATCTTTCATGTATGGTGCAACCAATTTTCCAACTATATTTTAGAAATACCACTACAATTTAATGATTGCCTATGTTTAGATTTTGCATTGTATATTGTTTTGAACAACATAAGAATGTTTTTAAATAACATTATATAAAAATACATAATTGAATTTCTTCTTATTCTTAACTGAAAACCTGATTACATAAAGGAATTCATATGCTAATAATGTATGTCCAGTGACCTATAGTTTCAGGTTTCTCAAACTTCCTCACAATGGCCCTGATTCAGGGTGTGAAGATAAGAGAGGAAAGTTACACCTGGGCAAACCATGTTAATTTCAGGGGAGTCAAAGTTCATCTGTTGCAAACAGTATTATAGTTAAGAGGTTTTGTTTCCCAGTCCAAGTCTAAATAACAGTGTAAAAGTGAAGCTGATCAGTATCTGTGTGCAATAAGCAAAATATTCTCCCTACATGCATAGAATAAAAGTTATTTGACTTCCCATTAAATCAAAGAAGTACCTATCAAGATGAGCGCTAACTGTTGGATAAAATTATAAGAATGGATACAAATAAATAAACAAAAGAAAATAATAAATATAACCAAGCTCTATACTCATATTCCCCTTAACTAAACATGGTTTTGCCTAGGTGTAACTTTCCCCTCTTATTTTCAAACTCTGAATCAGGGCCAATGTAGGCATGTGCATGACTAAACACCATTACAAGAAAGGTGTTGGCTTGAATGTGTGGGTTGGGAAAGGTTTTACACAGGAAATGTGTTGGGGAAAGCTGTTGCATAAACTATTACAAAATGCTATTTTCCTAAACTATTTCCAAAAACATATACACATAATAAAGTACACAGAACACACAATATAAGACGACAATTAAATAAATATAACTTCTGCCATCTTGTAATGCAATATTATCAACAAAACTTCAAGCAAGGCCTTGTTACCACTCCAACACAAAACCATTTTACTAGCACATGGAGTCAGCCATTTAGTGACTTTCCAAAACAGTTTACTTATAATAACACACAAGTCTTATTCTCTGACATAACATTCACTATAAAACTATATTAATCTAACTTGGCAAACTCCACATATGCATAATCCCTAAGTAACCTCACCCTCACTGCAAAATTACAACACATTCCAATTTCTTTGTTCTACAACCATTACACAGAGCAGCTAATTAAAAAAAAAACAGATCATACCACATATTCCATTTACAACTCAGCATATGATCATATATCATCTACAAAACCTCATCCAATTCAAAAGCAAAGTAGAATCCCAGTCTTTAAGCACAGATATTACAAACCCAATGAACTCCATAGTACTAACCTTACAATCACATCTCCAGATATTACAAACTCAATCAAATCCATCGTACTAACATTAAAATTTCTTGGTCCAGATATCACAGAGCCAAAGATAACCATTATATTTAACTTTACCAAGCTATTGAATCACTTAATACTACATTATGCAAAGATTTCACACAAGTACAAATACTAACTTCATTCATCTACTTACAAACAACACAACATAGATCCATAGCTGATAACTGCCACGATCAACCAAGACAATACTCCGAATGTCCTGACAACACCTACTTATCCATCCTGGTCCACCCATCTTTACACACAGAGAGCCAGAGTAAGAGTTTGAACATAAGCCTCATACCAGCTATTGTTATTCTCAGTATGGGCAGAGCGCTGTACAGGAAGTGGTCACATATCTAGTCAGGTGACCAAAAGTGGCTGGAAAACAATGGGCCGGATCCAGAACTACGTCCATCTTCCATAGACCGACGTAGTTCAATAAACAGTAACTACTGCGCATGCGTAGTATCTTTTAGACCACATATATGCAATCTACGTATCGAAACGATACGCAGATTATGTACAATAGCTTCTACGCATGTGCAGTAGCTACTGTTTATTGAACTACGTCCGTCTATGGAATATGGACGTAGTTCTAGATCCGGCCCAATGTTCTTTGCTCTGAAACAAAGACCCTTACAAAATGGCAGATTCATGATGTGGCTTATATCTTTAAATGGAAGCTAAATATTCCAATAGAATCCCTTTATCAAAAGCTTATAGACTCTTTGTACCCTCATAGCTTTTATACTTTTTGAACAGACGTTTTCCTGCTTTTACAAAGAAATGTTGTAATTGTTTTGTTGTTGATATATTCCAATTAATATTTTTCCTGCATAAAAAACCAAAACCCTGAGCGGAAATGGCTTAGTTTATATTTTATATTGGCAGTAAAAATGCTTCTTGCCCTCTTGGCTAAGATAAAGTATATTATACGTTCTTGTATGTACAGTGCAAGCTCCAATTGCTCTAAAATATAATGAGATGAATCACGTACTACCAAAGAAGATAGTGGTCTACAGGCAGCCCCAGGAGTTTATTGATAGATTCAAGCTCCAACTGCCCTAAAAAGTTGGGTGCTAGGCCAATGTTTGGTTAGTGGACACTAGGCCCACAGTAGGGGATAAGAAATAGACCAGAGCACAGGATGATAGGCCCCGTATAGACAGCAGGGAGTACATCCTCACCTGGTGGCTCCCTCTCAACCTCTCACTGTGCTCTATCCCCTCCTCCCTGATCTGCCAAACTTGACACCTGTAATATTTTTATATTTATATTGTATTTTATTATGTACTATGCTGTTTATTACTGCCCTGTATGTCTATTTTGTATGTGTGGCGCCTTATAAATAAATTATAATAATAATATTATCTAGAAGTGGACAGAACAGCACCAGAAGGTGATGAGACACAAGACAGGGAGCAGTACTCAGAAAGTAATACCCCGTTCAGATTACCATGAAAAAGCCGGGGTTTTCATGAAATTGCCGGCTTTCATGAAAACCCCGGCTTTTTCTGGCAGTGTGAACGGTGAAGCCGGGTCTCTTTAGCCGGGTCTTAGACCCGGCTAAAAAGAAGGGTTTTTGCCGGCTTTTTTAAAAGCCGGCTTCACCCGTTCACACTGCGCTGAAAAGCCGGCTATTTAAATAGCTGCCGGCTTGTAAAAAAAGAAAGAAAAAAAAAGCCGGTGTTTTCAGCGCAGTCTGAACGCACCAGGCTAAAATTTAAAAAATGTTGCCCACTGCCTAAAAAGCTGGCTTTTTAGGCAGTGGCAATCTGAACGCAGCATTAGTACGATGTGTGAAGGCGAAATCATTGCCTTCAAAAATTGTAATGAGGCCCCTCCTATGCAGGCTGTTAATGTACCTGACACATTATCCCACAGGAGGGCATACTCAGACAGAGTAACCTTCGAGAGAAGAAGAAGAATCATTGGAAAGACAAAAAAAAATTATAACTTACAATAAAGAGTTTCATGGAATTTTATTAAATGTTAAACACTTTATCTAATGCTGATCCTGATTCAGTGGTACAATTTGTCAAATGAATGACCCTTTCTAATCTGAGTTGGCAGGATGAGCATTATGAAGGGTTTTACATAACATTTGAAAAAAATAAGTTAACAAGTCACCAAGAATTCATTTAAAAAGGGGGGGTTCTCAACCCTGTCCTTAAGTAACACAAACATTGCATGTTTGCCTCAGACATGTGCATAACATTTAACATAAGTCAGTCATTAACTCAGCTGTGCACCAACAGGAGACCTGGCAAACATGTGCTGTTAGATGTACTTGAGGACAGGGTTAAGAACCCAAGCATATTAGCTGTGAATCACCTGGAACCAAGACACCATTAAGTTAGAAGTAGATGCTGAAAGTTTAAAAGACAATTAGATACCTTCACTAAAGCTAATCCTGATCAAGATGTTCAGTTTGCCACAGAAGTGACTCCTCCTGTTCTCAGGTGGCAGAATGAGCATCTTGCCTTTTTTTTAAAAAAAAGTTGAGATAACGTTAAGCTAGAAGTAGAGCAGTTAAACTGGCTTGTAGCGGCCAAGCTTTTTTGTTAAATTAAACAAGTTTGATAGGCTGATACAGAAAACCCCAGCACTCTTGAGATCAACCAGCAACAAACCATAACATTCTATCTTTAAAATAAAAGTCAGAGAATTAGTTACATACATTTGCAAATATATGATAAACCACCTTACAAGGCTTCTCTGATTTGGTGGTCCTAACTCTCATAAACTGCAAACTTGTCAGAGTCCCAACTTTTTTGTCATATATCATGTATTTTTAAATTGAGAGCTCACCCCCTCCAGAGGTCTTCAAGTCTCCAAAACAGCTACTCTGAAATAGCGCCCCCTGTCAGCTGCTATCCCAGACAAGCTTTAAAACAAACCCACCTTGCAGCACCTGCTCTAGATTAACTTATAAATTGATTTGAGCAACCTCCATTTGAGCAAAAACCTTGTCTGGGCTCAGGAAGGGTCACTCAGAGATCAAAGCTGACAAGAATAGGCAAGGCACAGGACTGAACAGCTGAGGAGCAGGGTAGCAGGACACTATAACTGGCAGGAACAGCGTGCCCCTGCTGGCCTATTTACAGGGAGGCTGTCCAGAGACTGACATTGGACCAGCCTCCCACTGTTCATTAGAAAAGGTCCCAACGTCTGACCCTCCAATGTTCTCCCTTCCTCCTCTTCTCCTGCCCTATTGGTGATTGCTGTTTATTCCTTTTGTGTTTCTCTCCTGAGCTCCGGCTCCCTGACTCCCTCTGTGTTCCATGAGTGTGTGTTACATGTTTCTGCTAGTGAGTGCTCTTTTTTGTCCATCATTATTCGCTGTGTTTGTCTGTCTTTTCACTGGGCCCTCCTGTCTTGTCCTTCCTTCTTACATGCATGCATGCATGCATAGGGGCCGACGCTGGGGGTTGCGACCTGCTGGTTGTCCAGCAGCCAAGCCTAACATTACCATTAGAAGCGAATACCAGGCCTTAGTTAGACTCAGCGCTCCGGTGAGTGGTTTCATAACACGCATATTGGATGAAGGATCAGATATGGTGGAATTACATTTCTCTAAGATTATAGTGTTGTCTGAATCACAAGTGTTTGATTTACACATAGCTTTTGTAGACACCCTTACGCTCTCCTTATTAATTTGTGACATTTCACAAACCACAATTTTCTCTTTGCCCTTTTTTTCATTTTGGTTATGAATTTGTGTTTTACAGGTGACTGATACATGGCTTTGTTTGGAAACGGCTTTTGCAGTGGGGATCTAGTGTGTTTAATAACACTAGCAGGACTATCAAGTGTGAATAACAGGCATGGTCTGAGCCTTTCCTTTCCACTACGTGTAGTGTATGGTATGTTGGCAATATTACATTTGTCCGCCCTCACTTTTCCACTCAGTCTTTGTGATGAAGTGGGTATAACAAGTTTGGGCTTGAGAGTGGCATCTCTTATGGTTTCTTATTAAACATTTGCTATTTTTAGTAGTAAAGGTTGAAGAGCTACTAAGAGGACTGGCAGTTCCAGCACTAGTACTGGGATGCATCTTTTGGTCCATTGTGAATTTTAGTAAAAAAAAAAAAATAATAAACCAGGAGGTTTGACAATTTAATAACTGAATTTTTTTCAAAAAACTATTGTCAGCTTTTTTTTTTTTTTTAAGTACAGATAAAAGCAGTTACAATGATGTGTAGAAGCAACTATACACTATACAGATTAAGCTTAAAAATTATATAGAAATTGAAAAGATCACTCACAAGAATATAAATAAATACCAAAGTTCACTTTTTAAACATCTGTGGCAAAGCTGTAGCAAACTGATTCTGTACCAAAAAAGGTATAGAATGAATATATTGATTATAGAAAGCCTAAATCTGGCCATACACTAGAGCGATTATTGCTCCCAGCGTGTGGCTGCCGATAAACGGGACGATTTTCCCCTGGGGAAAGGTCCCGATATTGGCACCATACACTAGAAGAGGCTGGGGGCGATAATCTCTGCTGGAGTGCCTGCAGCCAGCCTATTGGCTGGCTACAGTCTCTCTCTGATTGAATGGGTCTCCTGTCAATCTTAACAGGAGACCCATGCAGCCAGCTTATTGGTTGGCTGCAAAAAAAAATGGGAAAAAATCACACTGACAGGCTGCTGCACGGTGTCCTCTCTCCCTCTGTCTGGGTATACAGCACTGTATACCCAGACAGAGGGAGAGAGGACACAGCGCTACAGCCTTTCAATGTGTGGGGCTCTGAAGCACTCTACCCTCTCTCCTTCTGTGTTAAATGTCTTTCCAGCAGTCATTTTACACATAAAAATTAAATCATTAGAAATCTTGTATGATTATATAAAATGCCCACATACTGCACTATTTTGTTTAGTGTATGGCCAGCCCAATAGAGATGAACTACATACCAAAAATAGGGATAGAAGTGTTATATTGATTATAGCGTGCCTAATAATAAATGGAAGGATCACACACAAGATTTTAAATAAATACCAAACTTGGCATTATTTAATGTTTAAACACCTGTGGTAAAGCTTTAGAAAACTGACTCTATACCAAATTAAGGTATAGATTGGATATATTGATGTTACAGTATTTATTGTCAAATACCCCTACAGAACAATAACCTCTTACTTCCCTTCATTTCCCCTTCCTGTCTGTCCCTTTCCTTCCTCTTTCTCTCCATTCTCTTCTATTTTTGTCCTCTCTCTTCATTCTATAATAGTTACAAGTTTTTGTGAAACAAATTCACTTGATGGCAGTTTAGTCACTTTAAAATTTAAGTCTTAACCCTCTCTAATAGTGTTATCAGTTCCCGTTAATCAGCTTTTTTCAGCTTTCAGACAATTGTTGTGCCTGATAAATCTTGTTACTCCTGTATTTCATTTGCCATCTAGATTTCTTTCACACTTTGTTTTCTGTGATATTGTTATGATACCACTGGTATTTATCTGGGATGGAGTTACGGTTGTTCCTGGTGCGAGAACCGGAGTGGCCATTGGAGAGACAAGGTAATGATGTGGCACCCCGGGATTACCTGGGTTGAGAACCGGGGTGGCCACAAGAGAGAGAAAGGGTGACAAAGTCGGCTGCCGGGGCACGGGAGCTTTGCTATCAGGGGGTGTTCAACAGAGCCCCTGATGGTGGGGATGGGTTTAGCTGCGCTCCAACAACAGGTCGTGCCCCATTGAACCGGACTCAAGGAAGGAGGAAAGGAAACCCAAGGTGAAAACCCAAAAGAGGAAATAAGTAAGTGCAAGAAAGATGGGATCAGACCAGGCCGGAAGGGACCAACCTGCGACAGACAACGAGAAACACCTAACCAAGCACGGCAGACGGGAGGTAGGTCACAGGACGGGACAGGACAGACTAGGGCTGACACACACGCAAATATACAGCAGGACCTCCAAAGAGGTAACATGAACAAACACTCAGGGAAGGAATAGGAGTAATGGGTAGGTGAGTATACTAAGGAGGGAGAACCAGGGCAAGGAACAATAGGTATATGAAGGCTGGAACAAGGCAGGATAATAGGGCAAGCAGAAATCAATTCACTAGGCAGCAAGGAAGAAGCAGATCAGAGCACTGTAAAACAGATACTATAACCGGCACCTGCTGCTGGAACCAGAGAGACTTTAAAGACCCACTGCACCAAGGAGAGGAGAGCACGTGCCAAAGAACCTAATAGGCTGGCGCCAGGGTGCTAGGCAATGTCCTGACGCCAACCCGACAGCCGAGAGAAATGTGCGTCAGGTAACCTAGGCAACGAGCGTCTCAGAGCGGGAGGCAGGCCTGATGGCAGCGCAGCCCGAGAACTGGAGGAAGCACCATGCCAGAAGGGACAGAGAGCAGTGGACACAGCCCTGTCAGCATGAGGTAAGGCAGTCATCAGAGGGGACGCAGCAGGTAAGCAAAACCGAAGGGCTGTAATGTGGTGACGCCGCGTAACATTACCCTCTCCTTGACGAGGTGTTAAAGAACCCCTAAATCTGGGTTTTTTGGGAAATCTAGCATGGAAATCCCTAACAATCTTGTCAGCATGCAGGTTCTCTGCTGATACCCATTCCCGCTCTTCTGGGCCATACCCCTGCCAATGAACTAAATAAACTAGCTTACCACGTATCGAATTCTTCCCTGCCATTAACAAGTACAGGAGCTGGTCTCGAGACGGACTTTTTTAAAAATTTTCTGGACTTCTAAAAGGGTTTCAGAAGAGAGGCAACGAAAGTATTAGGGATACGCATAGAGGCAGGCAATCTAAGACGAAACGCAACCGGATTAACTTTACGAATGATAACAAAGCAGGGCGCTAATTTTTGTGAAGTTTGGCGGAGGCAAATATTTTTTGTGGAAAGCCAAACTGGTCAATCCTGGTTTTGGGGACTAAGGCAGCTTTAATGAGGACTCTGTTGACTCTCTTCCAAATGGTTTTGAAATGGTTGGTGAAGGAAATGACATCAGAATACGAAGACTGATCAGGGGAGAACAACGAAGTGGCCCGAGGCAGAAGCCCAGAAAGACAATAAAAGGTAGAAACCTTAGTGGCAGAATGAGTGGAATTATTGTAACCAAACTCAGCAAGAGGAATATTATTAGCCCAGTTTTTTGAGAGGAAGAAGAAAAGCAGCACAAATATTGCTCGAGAACTCTTTCGGTATGGCCATTAGACTGGAGATGGTATCCTGAAGAAAAACTGAGCTTGATGCGCAAAATACTACAGACAGACCTCCAAAACTTGACCACAAATTGTGAACCCCTATTTGAAACAATGTCCCAGGTTAACCCATGTAACCTGAAGATATGTTTGATAAAAAGATCTGCCAGAGATTTAGCAGAGGGTAAACCGGGAAGCGGGATAAAATGGGCCATTTTAGAAAACCTGTCAATAGTAACCCAAATAGTGGTGAAACCCAAGGAATTAGGGAGATCAGTGATAAAATCCATTGTCAAATGAGTCCAGGGGCGAGTAGAAACCGACAAGGGGTGGAGGGGACCAACCTGTGAACATCTGGGGTTTTTATTTTGGGCACAAATGGTACAAACATTAGCAAAGTCCTAGATAGAAGGCCACCAGACAGATCGGGTAAGTAAAGATAGAGTTCTCTGGACCCCAAAGTGACCAGCTGATTTGGAAGAGTAACATTCCTGAAGAACCTTTATCATGAGAGGGATAGGAACAAACAAATGATTAGAAGGCCTTTGTTTGGGACTTAAATGTTGAACCTGCAGGAGTTGTGATTGAAGATCCTGTGTAAAACCAGCAATAATGGAGGTGGAAGGAATGATGGGCAGAGGCAGGAGGAGGATATTCCTTCAGACAAAAAGGATTGAGAGAGGGCATCAGCCCAACAATGCAGAGATCCTGGACGGTAAATGAGAGTAAAAGAAAAATAAAGCCCAGCGAGCTTGACGGGGGTTAAGTCTTTTAGCAGATTCAATGAAGGCTAAATTTTTATGGTCAATGATCATCGTGATATTATGATTGGCCCCTTCCAATATTAGAGTGGATGGCTAATCTAAGGTGTCTTAATAGACGGAAGTAATCTTAATTTATAAGGCCAATTTATTATGTACTCTAATTTTGTCCATCACCATATGAACAGTAAAGGAGATGCTATCCTGGAAAACATTCCAGAAAGACATTTAATAAATATCTCTCTTAGATTTTTCATTATCTGAACTAAAAACAAGAAAGAATTAGCTTATACAAAATTGTTGTTGTTAAATTTGTTGGGATAGACTTAAGTTAACACTTCAGATATATGTCCAAATAAAGTCAGATGTTCTTTTGAGGACTTTGGTAGAAAATCCAAAGCCATCCAGCCATAAATAAGGCCATAGGTAAACATAAATAATAGTGCAGAATATTTATATATGTATATATTCCATATGTCATCAGAGCAAGGATAGACATATATTTATTAACACAATTGTTTGTGAATAGAATAAAAAAATATTTGGAATAATGCATTAATTAAATCAACCATTATAGGGTCCAACCGGATATTCGTACCCAAACACAAGTAAGGCGATAGAAACATCAGCATGTAAAACTATATGGTGATAGAATAATGCATGCGTCACCAAAGAATATCAGCATGAGCTTACTGGAGCAGTTATTTATACAAGAGATGAGAAACTATTGGAAATGATCTAGTAATTAAATCCGTCATTATGATATTCTATAGTATGAAACTAAAAAATAAGAGGGCGGGGGGGGGGAGAAAAGGGAAACGGTACCTTTATGCAAGAACACAGACAGAATTATTCGGCAAATTCAAGTGCTTCATTTAAGCCTTCAGGGGCTAATGTTTGAAGCTTAAAAATCCACTCTGTTTCTTTAAGACAGAGTTTTCTGAAACGGTCTCCTCCTCTAGCTGTATTTTCAGTTTTTTCCTTTCCACAGAGCTGTAGATTGTTTATGGAGCAATATATTGAATCATGAAAATGTTTAGAGACACTATGTTTAGTGAACTTTTTAAGAATATTCTGACTGTGTTCTCTAAATCTTTCCTTCAGTGTCCGTGTGGTTCTTCCTACATATTGCAGGCCACACACACACTGAAGGACATAGATTACAAAACTAGAGTCACAGTTGATAAATTGTTTGATACCAAATATGTTGCCATTGGTTTTGGAAGTGATTTAATTGCATTTGTTTTTTATAAACCCGCATGTGAGGCAGACTGTTTTGTTACACCTATAGCATCCCTTAGGTTTGGGTGGTAACCAGGTATTTGTATTGGTTGCTATTGGTGTACTTGTAGTTAGTGGAAGATTACTGGGGGCAAGTAAATTTTTAAGTGATTTATTTCTTTTGTAAATGACTCTGGGTTGGTCTGGTAGTATTTTACCAAGAATGTTGTCATATTTAAGCAAATTATAGCTTGTTTGAATGATCTTTTTGATTTTATGTGATTTGGTATTGAATTTGCTTACAAAAAGAATATCATTTTTGGTATCTCCAGTGGTGTGAGTGTTTTCTTTAATGTGTTTTTGTTCAATCGAAGAGTTTATCTTCAAATTTCTTGCATGTTCCCTGGCCTCATTGAGTAACTGCGGTGGATAACCTCTTTTGATAAAGTCATCTGCCATTATTTCAGCCTGTGACTCATAGTCCTCAGAGTTAGTGCAGTTTCTACGGAGACAGCACATTTGGCTCTTAGGAATGTTTGTGATCCACGGTCTGTGGTGACTACTGGAATAGTGTAGGTAATTGCTGCAATCCACCCTTTTATAAAAGTTTTTGGTCACTAATCTGTCATTCTGAGTTGTGGTCTAAAAGACCGCATATACGTAATCTACGTATCGAAACGATACGCAGATTACGTACAATAGCTACTACGCATGCCCAGTAGCTACTGTTTATTGAACTACATCCGTCTATGGAAGACGGATGTAGTTCTGGATCCGGCCCAGTGTCTCTAAACATTTTCATGATTCAATATATTGCTCCATAAACATTCTACAGCTCTGTGGAGTAGAAAAAACTGAAAATACAGCTAGAGGAGGAGACCGTTTCAGAAAACTCTGTCTTAAAGAAACAGAGTGGATTTTTAAGCTGCAAACATTAGCCCCTGAAGGCTTAAATGAATTTGCCGAATAATTCTGTCTGTGTTCCTGCATAAAGGTACCGTTTCCCGTTCTTGCATAAAGGTACCGTTTCCCTTTTCTCCCCCCCCCCGCCCTCTTATTTTTTAGTTTCATACTATAGAATATCATAATGACGGATTAAATTACTAGATCATTTCCAATAGTTTCTCATCTCTTGTATAAATAACTGCTCTAGTAAGCTCATGCTGATATTCTTTGGTGACACATGCATTATTCTATCACCATATAGTTTTACAAGCTGATGTTTCTATCGCCTTACTTGTGTTTGGGTACGACTATCCTGTTGGACCCTATAATGGTTGATTCAATTAATGCATTATTCCAAATATTTTTTTATTCTATTCACAAACAATTGTGTTAATAAATATATGTCTATCCTTGCTCTGATGACATATGGTATATATACATATACACATAATCTGCACTATTACTTATGTTTACCTATGGCCTTATTTATTTCTGGATAGACACTCCGACCGCCTCTCCTACATATAGGTGGGAATACTAACATAGACTATTATTACTAATAAGATTTTCTACCAAAGTCCTCAAAAGAACATCTGACTTTATTTGGACATATATCTGAAGTGTTAACTTAAGTCTATCCCAACAAATTTAACAACAACAATTTTGTATAAGCTAATTCTTTCTTGTTTTTAGTTCAGATAATGAAAAATCTAAGAGAGATATTTATTAAATATCTTTCTGGAATGTTTACCAGGATAGCATCTCCTTTACTGTTCATATGGTGATGGACAAAATTAGAGTACATAATAAATTGGCCTTATAAATTAAGATTACTTCCGTCTATTAAGACACCTTAGATTAGCCATCCACTCTAATATTGGAAGGGGCCAATCATAATATCACGATGATCATTGACCATAAAAATTTAGCCTTCATTGAATCTGCTAAAAGACTTAACCCCCGTCAAGCTCGCTGGGCTTTATTTTTCTTTTACTCTCATTTACCGTCCAGGATCTCTGCATTGTTGGGCTGATGCCCTCTCTCAATCCTTTTTGTCTGAAGGAATATCCTCCTCCTGCCTCTGCCCATCATTCCTTCCACCTCCATTATTGCTGGTTTTACACAGGATCTTCAATCACAACTCCTGCAGGTTCAACATTTAAGTCCCAAACAAAGGCCTTCTAATCATTTGTTTGTTCCTATCCCTCTCATGATAAAGGTTCTTCAGGAATGTTACTCTTCCAAATCAGCTGGTCACTTTGGGGTCCAGAGAACTCTATCTTTACTTACCCGATCTGTCTGGTGGCCTTCTATCTAGGACTTTGCTAATGTTTGTACCATTTGTGCCCAAAATAAAAACCCCAGATGTTCACAGGTTGGTCCCCTCCACCCCTTGTCGGTTTCTACTCGCCCCTGGACTCATTTGACAATGGATTTTATCACTGATCTCCCTAATTCCTTGGGTTTCACCACTATTTGGGTTACTATTGACAGGTTTTCTAAAATGGCCCATTTTATCCCGCTTCCCGGTTTACCCTCTGCTAAATCTCTGGCAGATCTTTTTATCAAACATATCTTCAGGTTACATGGGTTAACCTGGGACATTGTTTCAAATAGGGGTTCACAATTTGTGGTCAAGTTTTGACTTGACTTGACTTGAACATCTGACTTTATTTGGACATATATCTGAAGTGTTAACTTAAGTCTATCCCAACAAATTTAACAACAACAATTTTGTATAAGCTAATTCTTTCTTGTTTTTAGTCTCTTTTTAATTGTTCAGATAATGAAAAATCTAAGAGAGATATTTATTAAATGTCTTTCTGGAATGTTTTCCAGGATAGCATCTCCTTTACTGTTCATATGGTGATGGACAAAATTAGAGTACATAATAAATTGGCCTTATAAATTAAGATTACTTCCGTCTATTAAGACACCTTAGATTAGCCATCCACTCTAATGTCAATCAGCATATGAATAAGTTTGAGAAATAAATTTTGATTATGAGCAAGTGATACATTGTTTTTTTATTATGTATTTAATCTTCTATGTGATTTTATTTACTTCTCACCTTGTATAATTCGAATTCTGACTACTACTGATGAATATATTGATATTTCTGCACAATATATCTGTGGACTAATTAAACCCAGAGTATTTAAGACCAATCCTTAACATCTACCCACCACTGCTTAAAAAAGCCGTTATTCCAGCGACGAAACGCGTCGTAGAAGCTCCTCCTCCCACTTGTTTAATAAACAAATGGGCAGACTAGATGGGCCATGTGGCTCTTATCTGCCGTCACTTTCTATGTTTCTATGTTTACCAGCTTACTCCCTCAGTCTCAACGCCACGTGTAGCAGTCTCCAAAGACACTCCTCCACTACCATCAGAAACATCAGCAGGTCTGTGCACGCAGTGGGGACGGCCGCTGACGGCCGCTACCACGACCGCGGGAGCCTGGTATCTATTGTTGTCGGAACATCGCCACACCAGCAAGTATATTCTTTTCATTTCTTATTATTGGCACTTTACTATGCACTGCCTGTATTGAAGAACATTCAATTGCCCGGCTGCCTCTTAGGCATTGACCGTTCGGGTCTCCAATCATCCCAGGAGACTTTCCCTGCGTGCCGGCTTATACATATAGGCAATATGTCCGCTATATCAGCTGGACTGCCTATTCTTGCAAATAACCCTGCCTAACATATTGCCCAGTTGACTGATGGGCTGGATTGTATCTAAACAGAGGGGCAAATAAACAGTGGGTTCTGCTATACCAGCTGGACTGCTGATTACTGAAAACAACGCTACCTAGCACATTAAAACCAGAATGGAAGCTGCTCAATCAATTTATTAAGTAAATGTTAAACAGGTGCATGAAAGGCAGGGGGTAACCTGCTAGCCACAGAAACAAAGGGAAAAATTACCTCAGCACACTGCCATAAACCAGTAACAAACTATACTGTTCTATCTGTAAAATAAAACACAGAAATGTTCGTTACGCATATTTGTACAAATATGAGATAAGCCACCAGCCACCGTCAAGGCCTTTCTGTATATGGTGGTCCTAACTCTAACAATGAGAGTCCCAGTATTGGGTCCCATATATATGTTTATAAATTGAGAGCCAACTTACCTAGGAGACACCCCTTAAAGTCTCCAAAATGGCTGCTGTGGATCAGCTCTCCCTGTCAGCAACTGATCCCAGACATGCCCACAAACAGAATAAAACCAGAATGGAAGCTGCTCAATCAATTTATTAAGTAAATGTTAAACAGGTGCATGAAAGGCAGGGGGTAACCTGCTAGCCACAGAAACAAAGGGAAAAATTACCTCAGCACACTGCCATAAACCAGTAACAAACTATACTGTTCTATCTGTAAAATAAAACACAGAAATGTTCGTTACGCATATTTGTACAAATATGAGATAAGCCACCAGCCACCGTCAAGGCCTTTCTGTACCTAGCACATTGCCCAGCTGACTGACAGGCTATATTGTTTCCTAGTGCATGGTACACTGTTTTTGAAATTCCATAATCGCTACAACTTGTTGCATAGTATTTATGTTGAGAATCTACAACTATTACCAAATATATCTTTGAAGGCTCTAGAATACAAATTTACGGCTGATCTAATACCAAGCTGGACTGTTAAATCTACTTGGTCTTATAACATCAGCTGAACTTTACTTCCATCCAAACAAATGATCCTACTATTTCTATCTGTCGTGGATATATTTGTATATTGGCAATGCTGAGTAACAAGTGGTCATCATTGTTATGAGTATTATTTTTTATTTATTTTAATCAATTGTACTAATAAATTTCATGTATTGAATTTATTCTATTGCTGTGTATCACTTGCTTATGCCCGTGAATGTAATATAGGGGGTGTTAGATTTAAGCGCGGTTATCTTTTTCTATATTTCAATTTTGGTATAAATCACAGAATCTTTAAGCTTGTTGAAGAGGTCCGTTATGAGAGGAAGAGGATATATGTTTTTGACCGTGATTTTATTAAGGGCGCTCAAATCAATGGAGCCATCTTTATTGGAGACAAAAAAAACCCCCTGCCCCCATAGGGAACAGAACATTCTTCCAGAACAGAACAACGAATGGGTAAGTGAGACAATTGCTACAGGTGTCTCTCCGATGAATAATTTTGCCTTTACTCCAATCAATTTCTGGATTATGTAAGGAAATCCAGGGATGACCTAACAACACTTTGGCTGCCGGAGAAGAAAAAAATGAAAAATTGGATTTCTTCCGCATGGCATGCCCCTATCCGGAGCTGAATAGGCTCAGAAATATGAGAAATTTGACCCCCAGGCAAGGGGACACCGTTGAGACCGCAGGCAGTAATAGGTGGGGACAAAGGGAGAGATACAATTCCCCATTTTTTTGCAGAATCCAAGTCAAGGAAATTACCAGTTGCTCCACTGTTCAATGCTTGAATTTTGATGGATGACTGCCTGGTTTTCAGAAAAGCGGGAAGTAGCAGAGAATTGGAGGAGGAAATAAGACTCAGACCCAGATGAATTTCCCCCGTATTCATCTGAAAGCTTTGTTTCCCGACAACTTAAATTTTTTGGGGCATTGATCTGCCATATGCGCTTTACCCCCACAATACAAGCAGAGTCCCTGAGAGCGTCGGTGGTCCTTTTCAGCCTTTGATAAACGAAAAGTACCAATTTGCATTGGCTCTTCATCAGAAGAAGGGAGAATTGGCATCACAGGAGGCAAAGGACTACAAGGGGAAGAAAAAAGCTTTTCCAATCTTCATTCTCTGTGCCGACATTCGATCTTAATAGCCAGAATCATAAGGTCCTCCAGCGTCTCCGGTAATGGTACTGCACAAGAGCGTCCTTGATCTGGTCAGAAAGGCCCAGACAGAACTGTGAACATAGAGCCGGATCGTTCCAGTGACACTCAGTTGACCATGATTGAAATTCTCCAGCAAATTCCTCCACTGACCTACGGCCCTGATGGATGGAGCGGATCTTCACTTCTGCAGAAGCCTTTTGGTCAGGATCATCATAAATTATTCCCATAACTTTAAAGAATTCGTCCACTGAGTGCCTGGCCGGATGGCCAGCATCGAGAGAGAAGGCCCAAGATTGGGGTTCCCCTTGTAGTAGGGAAATGATAAGTCCCACGCTCTGGAACTCAGATTCAGACGCTATGGGACTTAACTGGAAATAGAGGAGGCAGCTATTCTAGAAGATTACTTGGAACGATCCCCTGAGAACCGATCCAGCAAGGGGGCTTTGACGTCTTGTACCGGAACTTGAGGACCAGCTTCAGCTTGAGGGGGAGTAGATCGTAAGGCTGCTATGGCCTGATCCTGAGTCTCGACTTTAGTGGTAAAGTTCTGAACCATTTGTCCAAGATGAGACACTTCAGTGATTAGAGCCTTGATTGCTTCAGAGGCGGTGGGATCCATCCCTAGCGAATAAATGAAGACAAGGCACTGGTGGAAATTAGGGAATGAACTGACCAGAAGTCCAGTATTAACTCTTCTTTGTTGGCCGGTTATAATGTTATGATACCACCGGTATTTATCTGGGATGGAGTTATGGTTGTTACGGCACACTGGGATTACCTGGTGCGAGAATCAGAGTGGCCATAGGAGAGACAAGGTAATGATGTGGCACCCTGGGATTACCGGGGTGGCCACAAGAGCCACAAGAGAGAAAAAGGGTGACGAAGTTGGCTGCCGGGGCACGGGAGCTTTGCTATCAGGGGGTCTTCACCAGAGCCCCTGATGGTGGGGATGGGTTTAGCTGCACCCCAACAACAGGTCATGCCCCATTGGACTCAAGGAAGGAGAAAAGGAAATCCAAGGTGTATACCCAAAAGAGGAAATAGGTAAGTGCAAGAAAGATGGGATCAGACCAGGCCGGAAGGGACCGACCTGCGACAGACAACGAGAAACACCTAACCAAGCACGACGGACGGGAGGTAGGTCATGGGACAGGACAGACTAGGGCTGACATGCGCAAACATACAGCAGGATCTCTGAAGAGGTAACATGAACAAACACTCAGGGAAGGAATAGGAGTAATAAGTAGGTGAGTACACTAAGGAGGGAGAACCAGGGCAAGGAACAATAGGTAAATGAAGGCTGGAACAAGGCAGGAAAATAGGGCAAGCAGAAATCAATTCACTAGGCAGCAAGGCAGTAGGCACACAGGAAGAAGCAGATCAGAGCACTGTAAAACAGATACTATAACCGGCACCTGCTGCTGGAACCAGAGAGACTTTAAAGACCCACTGCACCAATGAGAGAGAGGAGAGCACGCACCAAAGAACCTAATAGGTTGGTGTCAGGGTGCTAGGCAACGTCCTGACACCAACCCGACAGCCGAGAGAAATGTGTGTCAGATAACTTAGGCAACAAGCGTCTCAGAGCGGGAGGCAGGTCTGACGGCAGCGCGGCCCGAGCACCGGAGGGAGCACAGGGCCAGAGTGGACAGAGAGCAGTGGACGCAGCCCTATCAGCATGAGGTAAAACAGTTATCAGAGGGGACGCAGCAGGTAAGCAAAACCAAAGGGCTATAATGTGGTGATGGCGCATAACAGATATATTGTTGTCACAAGTTTTACTAAAAAATTTAATAAAGAATAAAAAAAATAATAATTGCTTCATGCAAAAATACAGTGTGCACTGTGCAATGTGTAGTGCACTGTGCAATGTGTAATGCACTGTGTAATGTATAGTGCACTATGCAATGTGCAGTGCACCTAGCCACCTGTAAAAGTTTCCCAGGGATATGATAGGGTTTCAGCATGGTGTTGAAAGCTAGAAGGCTTGATAAATTATCTGCTCATGTGTTACTGGGAAAAGGTAGACAATTCAGGCTAGGCTGTATTGGACAAGGCAGACTTGGCTGGACTGAAGTTGACAAGGACTGGAGTTGGACAAGGCAAGCTTGACTGAACTGGACTTGACCAGGACTGTAATGGACTTAACTTGACCAGGAATGGATATGAACTGGAACAAGACTTGACTTGACCTGGACTGGACTAGGAATAGATATGAACTGCAGCAAGATTTGACTTGACCTGGACTGGACCAGGAATGTACTGGACTGGAGCAAGACATGACTATAACTGGACTGGACCATAACTGGACTGATTTGACCTGGACTGGACCAGGAATAACAATCTTCAGACAGCAGACTTCAGAAGCTGAAATAGTGGTCTGTAGACAGTTCATTGCTGACAGGATTAATCAGGCTGATTGCTGCAAGCTGCAAATAAAGATCTCCCAGTGAGTAAACAGGAACCAGGCACCTTGAATAAACAAGTTATTCTGGCACTATGGATACAGTGCTCTGGGTTTAAATAGGGTACCCTGGTACTGGATTGGATAGTCAGATCATGTGCTACTCCTGGCTTGCTCCTGGTTGGCTGCTCATGTACACAGATACAAGAAGGAGGATAGCAGTGTTTGGTTCCAGCATTACACAGGAAAACATGTGGTGGACATTAGACATGAAGCTGCCACTACTAAGAGTGGCAGTTCCCTGGAGGCAGGGAACACGCAGGCCTGGAGAGAGCCGCTGACCAGCAGCTCTTGATGGGGTAAATTCTGCGTTTTGTGACAATAGGTATATCACTAGCTCAGTCTATAATAGTATATATAGACCTACAGCACACAACATTGTTTCACCACCATCTTCCATCTAAAGTTATTATTACTATTAAAAAAATTACAGTGCAGGCATACAGGGTAGTAATGGACAGCATAGTATATAATAAAATACAATATAAATATAAAACTATCACAAAAATACAATAAAGTGAAGTAAGCACAGACAGCAAGGCAAACTGCGATGTGTCCAGCTTGGCAGATCAGGGAGGAGGGGATAGAGCACAGTGAGAGGTTGAGAAAAAGCTACCAGGTGGGGGGTAAGAGGGTAGCAGAGGGGTAGAAGAGTGTACAAAGTGAGGTGGGAGTGGTGGAGGAGAACACTAGGATGGGGGGCCTGCTTACGTGAGCTAACACTAAGAGGGAGGGATTAAGTTACAGAAGACTTAAGAAGGGGAAGTGAATCATGAGAGAGTGCTTTATAAACCCTCACTAAAATGTGAGATTTCAGGCTGCAGAATGCAAAACCAAGAGATCCGACATTTCTGGGAAAATGGCGTTTTGCATTGATTTGGATTCAAAATTTGGCAGGAAGATCTGAGTCCTGCCTCGGCTCAACTCAGAACCCCAAAATTCGGATATGTCGGATTACACAGAATCTGAACCGCCCATTTCTAGTTTGTTCCCTTAAGAGTAGAATTAATACCACAACCAATATTAGTTACCAATTATTACTTTTAGATTTTAGATATAATTTGCATGACACAAACACACACACACATATATATATACACACACACACTTACTTTTACACAGGGTTGCCTACTCTCCCGGAATGTCCGGGAGACTCCCGAAATTCGGGCAGTACTGCCGGTATCCCGGGAGAGCCAGCAAATCTCCCACAAGTGACTTGGGCCCGTGGTTTTACTGAAACCACAGCCTCAAGTCCTGCCCCCCTGCCTAGCAACACTAGTATACTAGTTTTGCTAGGCACAGGAAGGGACTTGATGACGCAATCTGCAGCATCAAGCCCCTCCGACCCCTATTTCAACTAAAAACGGGTCAGTATGAGCAAGGGGGTGGAGCCTAATGACATGATTTGCATAACCGCGTCATTAAGCCCTGCCCCCTCCATGCGTCACTAGCTTCTCTCCGGGATCTCCCGGAGAGAAGCTGCCAAAGGTCGGCAACCATGCTTTTACACTTACTTATACTCTCACACACACACACACACTCACACACATACATACACTTACTTATACTCACACACACACTTACTTTTACACTTACTTATTCACACACACACACACACACACACACACACACATAAACACACACACTTACTTTTACATTTACTTATATACACACACACACACTTACTTTTACTTTTCAACAGATATGAGCTGATATGAAAGGAAGGACAGGTGTGGGTGGATCTTAGCAGCAGAAGAAAATCAGCTAATGAGGGAGTAGCATAATGACATCTGCTACTCCCTCATTGGCTGATTTTCTGGCACTAGGGGAAAGCTTCATCAATGCGGAGCTGCTTTAGCTTCTGCTGCTAAGATCCAGAAAATCTACTGCTGATAGTGACTTCCTCCATTCTGCAGCAGCTCTGTGTACCGGCCCAGCCCCCCAGCAGCCCATCTGGCATTTGCCAGAACTGCCCTATGGCCAGTCCGGCCCTGACTTCAGGTCTCCTGATGTTAATAGTTACCAACTTGTGGCACTCCTTCAGCAAGATAGATGACTATGCCAGAGACTATCAGTAAGCCGCATGTATAAATGTCCTTCCACACTTAAATATAGCAATCGCCAATGTCAGCAGTCCCCCCAATGGGGTTAGTGATATCCTGGAATCAATGGACAATACGTTGGAGCCTCGTGTCAGACACGTCTTACAGGCTCTGCAGGATAGTGTAGCGATTCCTTTATCAGTGTGAAATAGTGGGGGAGTCCAGTGAATAAAATCCAGCCAGTGTGTATGGTGATCATGAGGTAATCAGCTGTTGTAGTTAGTACCTCTTACGCGTTTCACCAGGGATTGGTTTCATCAGAGTATGGGTTTTGTAGGGGATGTTCCCTAGGTGCCACCAAGTCACATACCCTACAAAACCCACACAAAAAGAAAGAAAGTGAAAGAATAAACCCCTCTTACCTTACTCTCTGTGTCTGAGAGCAACTGCAGTGCGGCATGGCATCCTCCAATCAGTGTTCAGCCGGACAGCGCCAGCCTATAGGACACACTGCAAGATTAGCTCACTCTCGCAGTGTGTCATGTGACCGGTGCTGTCTGTCTGAACACTGAGGGGAGAATGCCACGCCACGCTGCAGTTGCTTTCAGATGCAGAGTAAGGTAAGAAGGGTTTATTCTTTGTTAAGAGCAACTGCAGTGTGGTGCGAAGGGGGGGGGGCATTTGGGCATTTGCACTGGGCACCATTTGGGCTAGATACGCCCCTGCTGTGGTATATATAGTTTTTGTGTAAGACTGCATCATCTGTACTTACATGATATTTTGTTACCTGTGATTTGAAAAAGGATAGACACATGAAACACATCACCTACAGAAACAGTGCTTTTACCAACTCCATTCAAACAACGGGCATTAGTGACGACCCTGCAGTGAAAGCAGCTACACTTCTCAGGCTTTCATCTTGTGGGTCTTTACAGCTAACGCTTGCTAAAACAGCTCCTGTGAGTAGGAGATTGAGATTTCATAAATATTTTATTTTACCATTGTAACACCCATTTCTCCTGCATAGTGTAAAGGGTGGTGTAATATGGGAGTTGGTAGCTTCGGTGCTTCCACCCAAGTCTTTTGGATGGTGTGTATAGGACGTGAACACTTTCTGTTTCCACAAGGGCTGACTCGGGAAGCCCATTGCACCCCACCACACAAATAGTGAATGACTGGAACCACACAAGTAGGGGAAATTAAAATTGTATTTATAAAGGACAGCTTGGGACAGGGAATGGCAAGAGTTAAAGAGGGCTGTTTTGCTGGGCAGGATAAAAAGGGTTGGCAATAAATAAGGAACAATGGTAAACAGTAATGGACATGAAATACAATAGGTTAACCTCTCAAAATGACAGCTACACATGCAAACAGTCTCTAAAATGGCAGCCAATATACACACTCTGGCCAGCTGCAGCCACAATCACATTGGGCCTGATCCAGCGCTACGAAAATTCGCAACGACGGGCGAATGCGGAAGTACGCTCGTCGTATCAACCTACACGCCCCTAGCACTCCCATAGTAAAGTCCCTGCTTACGGCGGCTATACCCTACACTGGGTACGACCGTCGGCCGTACGAAAATTCGCAGAGAATACGCTAAGAAAATACGCTTAGCAGATCAATTTTAATTGATAGGCGCATAAGGTCCGGGAGGCTATCGGGAGTAGAGAACTGTACTAGTGAGTCTTTAACCGCGTCAGAAAGGCCCAGGCGAAACTGGCTGCGGAGAGCCGGGTCATTCCACTGGCAGTCGTTGGCCCAACGGCGAAACTCTGCACAGTATTCTTCCGCTGTCCTGCGTCCTTGGCGTAGTGCCCGGAGTTTAGCTTCTGCTGTGGCGGCTCTATCCGGGTCCTCATATAGTAATCCCAAGGCCTCAAAGAAATTGTCCACAGACTGAAGTGCCGGATCTCCCGGTGGGAGACTGAAGGCCCAGGCCTGGGGATCGCCCTGGAGGAGGGTAAGGATGAGGCCTACCTTCTGCTGTTCATTCCCCGACGCCTGGGGACGTAGCTGAAAGTACAGCCGGCAGTTTTGGCGGAAGAGGTGGAACTGAGAGCGGTCTCCAGAGAAGCGATCCGGGAGATTCACCTTGACGTCCGTTAGTGGGGCAGGATCCGGTACTTGAGCTTGCGCCTGAGCAGGAGCTGCAACAGCTTGTATGGCCGAGATGACCTGATCCTGGTTATTCACCTTCTCGGTGAGGGCTTGAACCATCTGCCCCAGGTTTGAGACCTGGGCGATGAGGGCATTGATGGCCTCGGCAGTAGACATCTAATGATGAGTATGGCCGGTTATAATGTTAGGGGTGAGTGACCCTGGCACTTCGGGAGTACCTTGCAATGAGAACCGAAGCAGCTCAGGTGAGGTACTTCGGTCTTACCTGGAGAGTGCCGGAGTGACCTCAATAAGGATCCCAAGAACGTGACGGGCAAGTTTCCAGAGACAAAGATAGAAGGTGGTATTCTAAGTGGCTGCGACCTGAGGTCAGCTGAGGAATAAAGAAATGAGGTATCACATACACCCCCAAGAATATGTAAAGAGTTTAGAAAAAATTCTCTACACTTAGAATTGAAAAGAAACAGGATCTAAATTCCTATAACAGCGCCCCCTTGGAGAATGGTATGTACATACACAAATGAATGCTTTAACACTTCAGATACATTTCGGATAAATACTTCAGATGGACAATGAGTCCCACAAAAAATATATGTAGTCTTTATGTTTTCCACTTCTTCACATATATAAGTCCCAAACTCACAGGTTTGAAGTGGATGCTCCTCACTATCCGGATTTCTCAAGGTCTGTCCTGTATTCCTTACAGTTGATGTTCTGTTATGTTTTAAATCTTCTCTTGTAATCTTTGCTCTTAATAAAAATCTCTTTCCTCTGAATGTCCTAGGTTTTACTGAACCTCCAATCACCTGACCGCTGTCAATATCCAACCTCCAAAATGAGGCTTATAAGAAGCTTCGATGTCCACCAATATAAAACAGGCTTTTTTATTTCAATAAAAAATTTTAAAAGGACAAAAAACGAGTGTGCATCCTCAATAAACAAACATCTTCGTTCAAAGACAATATTCTCTATTTCCTTTCCCCCTGCAGGTGGGAAATGGGAATTCAATCCCTGTCTTAATCCCTCTCCACTTTCCCTGTCCTCTTAGATGTTATCACCCTCAATACTAGTATGAAAATAAGAATTGGGGCCCCTCTTATACACTAGGTGGGTGAGAGGAAGGGAAAAGGTGATCGTGGACAAAAAACAGCCTGCAAAATCTGTTACCCGCTGCCACCGACGCGTTTCAAATCCAAACGGATTCTTTTTCAAGGTGCACCTCTCCACCAGCTGGAATCTCCCTCAGGCAGATAGGCTCAATGTTAAGTCTCTCCAAGTTACTGCCACACTTAGACTAAACCCAGCAATAGTAATTTCTGGTTACGCCTCTTGGTGCCAGATTTACTTAGGGAGACTATGTGAAACTTGCCAGATATTGCTTATTTAGTTTTGTAGTTTTGTAGTTTTACTAATGCAAACTTACACCAAACTCACTAGAGATGATGGATTTTTAAACTTGCCATAGCTCAACTCATTCTGGAAACTCACTGCAGAATATGCCAAAGCTCGTCAGAGATAAGAGAGGTGGTTGTGAGTGGAGAGTTTGACGTAATTGCTGCCAATTTCTCAGCAAGTAATCATGGGTGTGGGGCTCCGGTCCGAACGGCTGATTTCCAATCAGTAGTTTCCTCCCAGCCAGTTGCGAACTGGCTGGAATTTCGATTGCATATGCCTCGATGAATCAACGGTAATCACTATAGACTGGATCCAGACTCCCAAACACTTTCCATGCGGAAGTCTATACGTCCGACCGAGAGAGGAGAGTGAACTACCCCTGTCACTCCCCTCTCTTGTGTGGCAGCTTACATTGTACCATTACCATGCTTCCTTCTGCCACCTTAGCAGGCGTAGGGGGAACATGGCCAATTTCTTCTTAGCTCCATATGATGCTAGGTACACATCTGGAGGGCCAGTCAAACCAGGCCAATTAAGTGCATAATTAGCTCGACTTACGTAATTCTGGATCCAATCCAATGCTCTTAAAAATGATGTCACAAGGGCTAGCAGCTGATCGTTATTGTTAATGAATGTACAATGGCATTTTGTGACAACCTGTTGCATAGAGCTTTTTTAAGATAATTATATTAAAAAATCTAATATGTGTTAAACATAAAAAAAAAACAAATAAGTAATGTAACTTATTAAAACAGTATAAAGTGTAAAAGGGGACGTACAATTAAGTTTTGGATCATTGACAAGTGCAGCTAAACACCTCCAAATGTAAACACGCCAATCAGGAAGTGACCTGCATTTATAAAGAGTATATGATGTGAACTCTGGCTAGTTTAATGCAAACAGTCTCGAGTTTACTGGAAAAATTTTTCAGCACTTTAACATTATTTAAATGCAAATCACTGCCAAATTCCAGCGAGTTTAACACAAACTTGCCAGAGTTTCACACAAACTCACCGGAGTTTATAATAACACACATCGCCGTAGTTTCAACTCGCAAGTTAAACTTGCCCTTTAGTAAATCCGAAGAGTTTAAAAAAAACACACTGTTCAGCTATGGCGATGTTTGGTGATTTTTACTGGTGAGTTAACTCGCCCCTTAGTAAACATGGCCCCCGGACTGATATTCAGGTTCATATTCATGAACTCTCTCTCTCTCTCTGGGACTAATTTGTGTAATATGCTTGTTATATTACACTTGTGCTATGGTTTTATCTATCTATCTATCTATCTATCTATCTATCTATCTATCTATCTATCTATCTATCTATCTATCTATCTATCTATCTACCTATCTATCTATCTATCTATCTATCTATCTATCTATCTATCTATCTATCTATCTATCTATCTATCTATCTATCTATCTATCTATCTATCTATCTATCTATCTATCTCCTCATTCCACAGAAAGGTGTGGGTGATTGCTTCTTATTAGCTGCATCCTGTGCTGCATAATTGTTTGTGCCTCTCAACTGTGGTCCTGTTATCTGGTTCTCCTTTTCTCCATTTAGCTGGGATCCCTGCTTCATACCAGCCATGCTGCTTACTCTGTGGAATTTATATGGACTTTCTTGCATACTCCCTGTACATTAACTACATCTACATATTACTCCTGTGGACTCATTTGGACTCTCTACATTCCCGATATCCTTGTGTCTACTACTTGTTATCTGTGATTAATTTCTATGTTACCTGCATACTCCTGTGTTGCTTTCCTGTTTTGTCCATGTCATCCTGCAATAAATCTCTCTAGTTTCAAAGTTGCTTTGTTGTGTGATCCACCATCATAACAGAATGACCCACCAAATCTGTCTAGATGCTGAAGAATATGCTTCTTTGATGTATCCTCACCTTTTTTCTTGTTTGGTCCTTTTTCTGGAGATGTAGACCCTCTACACCTCCAGAAAAAGGATCAAACAAAAAAAAAAGTGAACCCAAAATAAGCGCTGATCCCACCTACCAGGTGAAGTGAGTGGCTAAAAAAATCTAAACAAATAAACTGGAAAGGACTCTAAAACTCTAAATGGCAATGATGACTATTTAGGGTTTGTAGTAGAAAGAGGAAAAAAAGGTAAGTAGTGAGCAGAAGGGACTAGGTATAAATATGATTTGATAGATCTGAGAGCACTATGTGCAAAACATTTTTGTAAATGTATAAGATATCCAGCAAATATATAAATATACAATCAAAACAATATATTACAATAAAAAATAATTAAAAAGTGTAAAACAGACGTTTGGCAAAGTATATCGATATACCTCAAAATACCCTGCAGAGATAGAGATTTTCTTTGTTTTGTTCATTTTTGCCAACCGTGGTTAATGCTTCCCTCTTGTCCACTACCCCCTTTGCTGGATTTCCCTATGCCAACACCACTGTGTACAAACTTTTTTGATAAAAAAACTATTATGCCCAAAATTGCTATGCTAAAGAACAACATGCTACAGAATAAAAATGTATAGAACTATCATGCTAATTTAATTTTCACATTAGCAACAGAAAAAATAATTTATTGTCATGATTTACCAAATAAAATTACTAGATTGTTACTATGATCTAAATAGGAACGTTAATAAATTGAATAAGCTAAAAATTTAAAACTCTAAGAACCCCTGCATTTCACAGTTTTTTTTAGAGTTTTTCATAGATTTGAACTCTGTCCCACTTACAGCTATATCTATTAATATTTTAGGTATTATTAATTGTTTTTGATTGAGTGTTTTGATTTAACTTGTTATTTCTTGAAATACAGTTTTTTCTTCCTTGAAAATGACACTCCCACTGTGGTTCATTCAATTGAATCAGGTGCATTTTTAATTAGGAGCACTACTTATAAGTGTCTTTCAAAGCACAGACTAAAATCCTTCTGATGAAACCGCATTAGGCTACTGCGGTGAAACGCAGTAAGGTGCCCCATACAGTCGACTGGCCATCAAAATTCCTCCTAGAAGCTTGCAATCGACTTATTCTTACAGTGTCTTTAATACCATCTGACCAGAAAATAGTGGCTGTTCGAATACTCTGAACTTTCCCAGAGTCATAGTGCACCTGTGTCAGTGAGCTCTCCACCTGCTCCTCCAGTGGGTGGAAGCCCTGTCAGGAAACTAAGACTCCTGCTCGACCCTTCGTCGTCAGCTATCTCACCACCGAATGAGAGGTCTTCCCGTTACCCTGTGCCATCTCGAAGCCAAGCGTACCCGTGTGAGCATCCAATCCTACCTTTCGGTGAGTGGTAGCATCGCGGGTCACATAAGACCCCATCCAAGTCCACTTTTTCACAAGACTATTACTTTATAGTGTTGACCAAGCACAAGGGCACAGGTGCCATTAATATCTGGACTGAATATCCAATTATCAACATCTTAAATAATTAGCGGCTATACCACTAGTCGAGGACCTATATTACAAACTGTTGGAGTATTGAGGAACCCCTTTTCTGGAGACAACCAATCCTTACTAACTTATGGTCAATAACAAGTCGTAAACATTAGCAAGCAAAGATTATTATTAATATCATTTGGTGTACACCTTGAATGAACTTATAAACAATCTTTATCCCTGCAGAGTATTTTGAGGTATATCGATATACTTGGCCAAATGTCTGTTTTACACTTTTTTATGATTTTTTATTGTAATATATTGTTTTGATTGTATCTTTATTTGCTGGATATCTTATACATTTACAAAAATGTTTTGCACATAGTGCTCTCAGATCTAATAAATCATATTTTTTATACCTAGTCCTTTCCTCTCACTGCTTACCTTTTTTTCCCTCTAAACTGTTATTACTGGGCTGGCAATCCCTGTTAGTGATTCGAGCATTTTGGACTAAAAGAACTAATATAGCCGCTTTCTTAAGAACTTCTCCTCTCTTAGTGTTTTTTGCAGTAGAAAGAGTCTGTGAACATGCAACACATGCCAAGAACCTAATGCACAAACTCAACCATGGGGAAAGAGAATGAACATTTATTATAAACACAGTAAAAGCTCAAACAATATAAAATAAACAGCCGAGACAAACTGCCTCCATACCGCTAGTGTGGAAACCACATCCACAGCAGATGGCTGTGGGAGCTCCAAAGACAGTGAGATGTGAAAGTGCTGTGCGGGCAGAGGAGAGCGGTAACCGGAGACAGGAAGCAGCCTGTGAGACAACAACTGACTCGTTTTGAGTGGGCGTGCCCTTTCTCAAAGCTATATGGTAGTCAAATTAGTCTTTGAATTTAAGTCCATCGTGTTCTTGATAAGCAGTCTCTATTGGAGGCTAAATGGGTGGGTGTATGATAGACGATGTCCTTCATTGTCCCATGGGTGGATCTTGCTGAGACAATAGTCCAATATTCTCCAGGATCCTAGAAACCCCTTCCTATACTGACTGCCAACTACATACACTCTGGAAGATGAATAAATTAAGCAGATATAAATGTATCTATTGATTCAAACAAATTGTATGCAATAATAGGATACCTGATAAAATGTATAACATTAGTTTATAAGTGAACCTTAAACAATGAGCACGATTTTGTAATAAATTTTTATAAACAATATGTGGTCTGTCATTATTAATAAAAATATTACATAATGAAAACATCACAAATTTCAAGGTGACTGGTGCTGGTAAAATGATAAGTTAAAGAATAAATAGTTCAACTTATGACTGTGGGAAAGATCAAGGGAAAATGATTAGATCCTATTAATCCGTAAAAGGTCTAGTAATAAATAGACTATAGAAACCACTTCAACTCGAAATCTTGGTTAAGGCCATTAGGCTTTTTTCTTGCTTAGACCAAAAGGGTTTGCCAAATATTGCGATTTTTCTAAAGGCCACTAAATCACCCAAATTAATGCCTTTTCTATCATTGCTGTTTGTAACATCACTGTGGCACATACAAATAGCTGTATTGACTATACTCGGGCAAGAAAAAAAGAGGTGGGTGTGAATGTCAATTTGGTGAAAATTGACACTTAAAAATCTCAATCAAAATATATATTTTTTATTAATCCTATAATTAAAACTTTAAAATAGTCCTTTGTAATGATTACATCCATGGCGCAGCATGTCATTAACCCTTAGCATTCTGGCGTATAGAGTACCAGAAGGCACAGCATGCCTATATGTGGCAGGGCATGCTGTAACTTTTATTTCCATAAGCGGCAGAATATTAAGTGTCCCTATAGAGTATTAATATTTGTCATAATAGTGTGTTTCCTTATAATTTTTTTTTTCATCAATAGTTTTTATTGAAAATTATAAACAATATGGGTTGGGGGGTACAGAAAAAGAAAGGGGAAGGGGAAGAGGGAAGCAATTACAGGAATACATGGAATATATATACACAGTATAACATTTATGTATTCAGGTAGGTAAGTGTTAAATAACTGTATAGCATACAAGAGCAACGTAGATCTTAATAATATATTTAATATAACAAAACTGAAGCACTACCTCAAGATAACATACAAGATTGAACCTTATAGTTCAGAAATGTTCTACTCATTGAGGCTGAATGGGAGGGGGGTCAAGGTCTAAAGCAGAGGGCACTAGGGAAACCCCTTCACCAGTATATACAAACTCATGCCTTGGAGACCATTTAATGATGGGAGATAAGGTGGAGGTAAGGTAGTCTCCATCAGAAAATTGTAATGAATCTTGGAAATAATTTTAGCTAAAGGTGGTGGGACCGAGCTTTTCCAATTCTGAGCCACAGCAGCTCTAGTTGCGATGCAGATATGACCAAGAACATAAATAACATGGTTCGGGAATGAGGGAGGGAAAAAAGGAAAGAGAGCTATATCTGGCGACGGAGATATTTCTAATTTCAAAATTTTAATAGCCAGGCTAAATACAGAGTGTCACGAATCACGGCAAACACTGCGCTTACCGGACCATGTGTCGGCAGTGTGCGGTCCTCTCCCGGCCCTCCAGCATTCTGAAAGCACAGAGACTGTACCCTGCTGCTGTATGATCCTGGCGTTCCTTGTGGACTTCTGGCGCCAAGTCCAGTTGTACCTCCGGTCACCATCTTGGATCTGGTCACACGCTCCAGAATCTCCAATGACAACGCTCCTGTCAGAACTCTGACCAATCAGCGGGTAAGGCAGTCTATTTAAACTCTGCACACTTTGTCCTCGTTGCCAGAACAACTAGTCTTCTCTAGGTGCCTGGTTCTCCTGTTATCCTGGTGTTTGTTATCCTGGTCTCGTATCCTGGCCTCGCTGTCCTGGTCTCGCCATCTTGGTCTCGCTATCCTGGTCCTGCCATCCTGGTTTCGCTGTCCTGGTCTCGTCATCCTGGTCTCGCTGTCCTGGTTTTTCCATCCTGGTCTCGCCATCCTGGTCTTGCCGTCCTGGTTCCACTGTCGTGGTTGCTTTTCTGGGTCCTGTTGCCATGGTCCTCGCAGTCTGGTCCAGCAGCCTTGCAGTCCAGTCCGGTCCAGCAGCCTTGCAGTCCAGTCCAGTCCAGCAGCCTTGCAGTCCAGTCCGGTCCAGCAGCCTTGCAGTCCAGCCTGGTCCATCAGCCTTGCAGTCCAGTCCGGTCCAGCAGCCTTGCAGTCCAGCCCGGTGCAGCAGCCCTGTGTTCCAGTCCGGTTAAGCAACCCTGCATCACAGTCCGGTTCAGTTAAGCAACCCTGTATCACAGCAACCCTGCAATACGGTCTGGTCAACCAGTTCTGTACTCCATCCTGGTCTTACCTTCCTGTTCCATGTCTGTGGTTCACCTACTTAAAGACTATTCCTGCTTTGCGTGCCACGCTGGCACTACCAGTCAAAGACTATTCCTGCCTTGTATGCTATGCCGACACAAGCCAAATCTAGAGACTATTCCTGCCTTGTGTGCCACGTCGGCACAAGCCAAATCTAGAGACTATTCCTGCCTTGTGTGCCACGTTGGCACAAGCCAAATCTAGAGACTATTCCTGCCTTGTTTGCCACGCCAGCACAAGCCAACTCTAGAGACTATTCATGCCTTGTGTGCCACGCCGGCACAAGCCAGATCTTGTTTCATTATACCTTTTGCTTCAAGTCTGATCGTAAAAACTGTTATATTTATTTTCCTGTTTGCCTATGCACCAGACCTATATTAAACCAGCTAGCTTTCTTTTTACACCAGCTCATTTGTCACATTCCTTGGAACCCGGAGCAGATCCCTGTTAAATAGTGTGAATGACAGACCATTTTTTGATTTTTCTTTTAAATATGGTCAATTCAAATAATAATTCCATAACCTCTAAATATGTGTATATTAAAGTAAACATTTTATAAGTTAAGGTTTTGTTCATAAATTTTCCTATTCATGAATAGTTTTTGTATAATTGTAAAGCATCAGTTTTTAAGATAAACAAAATCCATAGGATATCAGTTACATAGCATTTGAAGACAAAGGGCCGGATCCAGAACTACGTCTGTCTTCCATAGACGGACGTAGTTCAATAAACAGTATCTACTGCGCATGCGTAGTAGCTATTGTATGTAATCTGCGTATAGTTTTGATACATAGATTGCATATATGCGGTCTTTTAGACCGTATATATGCAATCTACATATCGAAACGATATGCGGATTACGTACAATAGCTACTACGCATGCGCAGTAGCTACTGTTTATTGAACTACGTCCGTCTATGGAAGACAGACGTAGTTCTGGATCCGGCCCAAAGACACACTAGTTGGTCTTTAGCCCACATCTGGAAAAGGTTTTTATAAGTCTCAGGAGAATATACAGACTTCTCAGGAGTATGGGGGATGTTAGGTTTTCAGGACCATGTGTAGAAACCAGTTCTTACTGGTTTTCATATAGGTTAGCAGACAAAGAGATATCTTGATATATCTGAGACACTCTTGGACACACTGACACACGGACACATTGCTGCATACAAGCTGCTGAATGAGCTTTTACATACATATACATTTGAAGAGACATTTGCTCTTAAATATACACACAATACATACATACATAATATAAGAAATAACTTTGTAAGCTTTTGTTTTGAAATTATTTGTAAAGAAATTGAACTTCGTTGTAAATTCTTCTAAGTGCATTAAATATTTTGACTGATACTACATTCAAGAGAATATTTTTATTTGAATGCACTAAACAAGTGACTTTATTCCAACTCTAACCCTTGGCTCTGTAAGTTTGAAGCTCTCTCTCAAACCTATAATTGTTTTATCCAAGTTGGAGGACAATTAATAGAAGGAAGAAGAATAATTTTTATTATTCATCTTCAAGCACTATATTTTACATTGGTGAGCCAGACCTTATTGATATTTTGCGTTCCTTCTGCTTGAAAGGAGGGATTTCTATACTGAGATCCACAGAAAATATCTCAAGCTTCAGAGATCCACAGAAATATCTCAAGCTTCAGGAAGCAATTCAAAGAACCTACCAGGAGAGGGTGCTCAAACTGCAGAAGTTCCAGAGGGCTGGTCTGACTTCTCTTTGAAACAAAGGATTTCATTCCACGTAACAGAGACCCAGTGAGTATGGAATTTATAGATTCATTTTCTGATAAAAGTACATTAGAATTTAAATTCATCAGCAGGCATAATAATGCAGAATTATGGGCATATTTATATAGGCAATATGAAAATTGATAAAAAGTTTTTTACAGTGGATAAACTAAACAAGAAGCTTAGGAATGTTTTTCAGATGGTTAAAGTGTATAATGCACTAGTTTTGAATGAAAGACCATCACAGACACATAGTGTATGTGTAAATAGTAAAACCACACAGGTTGTGGAAACAGAAGAAAAATCAGCGGACGGTGACATTATTGATTGTCAAAATTGTTATATGCTGGCTGTTACGACACTCCGGACTTATCAAGTGAAGTGCCGGAGTGGTCGTAGGGAGATCAGTGGGTTGGTGTGGTACCTCGGGATTACCTTGGTGAGTACCGGGGTGACCACCGGAGAGAGAGGTAATGTGACCGGGTCGACTGCCGGGGTACGTGAACTTTATTATCGGGGGGTTTTCACCAGAGCCCCTGATGGTGGGGATGGATTTGGCTGCGGCCCAATAATCTGGTCGTACCCCGTTGAATCGGGCCCGCAGAAAAGGAAACGCAGACACCAGAGGTGAGTACCCAAACCGGGAAAGAGAGAAATTCCAGAAAGGGGGGAGCAGGGCAGGTCGGAAGAGACTGACCTGCGACAGACGACGATTAACAAAGAACAAGGGACGGTGGACGTGAGATGGTTCACGGGACAGGACAGGACGGACAAGGGCTCGCACACACACAGACATCCAGCGGGACCCCCGAGGGGGTAACATATACATACACTCCAGGG
>WWET01003547.1:152577-169827 GCA_011038615.1 Limnodynastes dumerilii | reverse complement strand
TATTTCTGTGACTGGTGTAACCTGTTATATGATTACTCTCCAGAAAGAACAAATACTGTATGAAAGATATACTACCAGATAGAAGATATAACACTTATTGTATTTCTAATTAGCCTTACTAAGGTAAGATTTATGAGCTATCAAGTACTTAATGATCTGTCTTGCACCGGGAGGTATGTCTTTTTGTAACAGGAATACATTGCTTTAGCTATGTTGGATGAATAAAATGATTCTTTCTGAAATCTTGTAAATGGAGGTGTAGATTACATATTTGCTGTGAAATTTCCCATTCTCTTTCCAGTCTTGTAGAGATAGACTTGTTACACGCTGTTATCTCTTATATGTTTATTATACAGTCTGGAGCATTATAACTTTTTTGAGCAAGGACTAAGACATTTTAACATAATAAACATTTATTCCATTAGTTTAAACATTAGTTTTTGTGTTCCAATTGTATACCATTTCATGCGTTAATGTACAAGATGCACAGGCCTCAGAAATGGTTAAGGTGAAAACTTTACTGTATTTACAGAAGAAATATTTGAAAACTGGTTCATGTTTTATTACATATAACTGGTGTGATTATCCATATATTTCTGGTGTATTAATAGCACGACTATAAAAGCATTATGTCAAGAGCCAGATTATAAAGTATGTGACAAGCTTTATAGTTTGAGTTGACGTACAGGCAAATGTAACATCAATACAACGTGTACATGCACATATAAATGTGGGATATTTCCATTGCTGCAGTGTTCATATATTATATTGCATCTGCAGATATTCCAAATATACTTTTCACGAGACCTATATTTTGGAGGTCCCTTTACCATTTTGTGTTTTATTCTATCTAATGGACAGTTACCTTAATTTCATCAACTCTCCTCTCTCCCTGTGTGTTGCAGTCTGTTCTCTGCTTCTCAGGTTATTGGTTAGGGTAAGGATTATGGTTAAGGTTAGGGTTAGGAATTACAGTTAGGGTTAAGGGACCTGTTTCACACTTAAGATAAAACTGAATCTCCATGTGTATTAAGCGGAGAAACTGCACATGCCCAGAACACAAAGTTATGCATGAGATCCAGATGTTACGCACAGGAATCCATTAAGCTCGGACTTACACTCCATTCTTAGTGAGATAAGTAAGGCGGGGCGCGCCTGTCCTCCGTAAGAAGGATGTTAAGAAGAGTGGCGCATTAAAGGCGCAATTTGCTTAGTACCACGTACTTAAGCACAAACATCCGCACAGACATCCGCTCAGAGAGTTAATTAGCCCTATGGACGGGAATCTGTCATGGGAGTTGCCTTGCCACTAAGTTGTGTATCTTTGTGAATCCACGTGAACCTATTTAATTCTTACCGATGAATCCGGTCCAAAGTAAGGTATTAGTTTTAGAGTTAAGCTGGGCACACACTAGAGCGATTATCGTGCCGATTTGCCAATTATCGTTGATTGGACAAATTATCGCTGTAGTGTGTGGTGCCGATATTTTCCTGAAACTCACAATAATCTTCCCAAAATGTCCTCCAGCAGATAATCACATCTTATGGGATTCCTAAATGATTATCGTTTATCGTTAGCAAAAATCGTGCAGTGTGTGGCCATTACAGATAATCTGAAAAGTTAACTAACCATTTTTATGTTCTTTCCACACCCCTGTAGGTTGTGTCTATCTTGATGTACAGAACGTCCGTCCTGTTTGTATCACGTGACCAGTACTTGCAAGTGGCGTTATATAATTACTGAATAAAAGACCATGTATTTCAACGACTTTCCTAACTAAACCTGCAATTAGCCATCATTGTGTTTGCACGAATCTTCGTATGGTGTGCGTTACAGGATATACCCATATGGACCATCATGACCCTGTCTTCACAGGAAATGACGATATTTTACCATCCTGTTCCGGCTTGACTCCTGAAATGCTTCTGTCAATCACACTCGGATCTGCCCCTTATGTAAAATATGTGACGATTATCGCATAGTTTGTGGCCACAAAAGATTTTATGCACTCCGAGAAAAGCACCGAAAAATCGTTTTTTTGTTGTTTTTTTTAATCGGGCGGATTATCGCTTAGTCTATGGCACCGATATCGTTACCTCTCACTAGCGGGAAAGTTGAGACAATTATCTAAAATCTCTCGCTGTGACGATAATCGCTCTAGTGTGTGTGCCCAGCTTTAGGGTTAGGATTAAGGTTAGGGTTATTGTTATGCTGAACAAACATGTCAGCATTACAATATTGGATTAGACGGGAGTCGTGGTAGCTACCTGCAACCCATATCCCATATATATTATGTGTGTTTGTGTTTGGTCACAGTGAGCTGGTGTAGTAGAGTATGGTCTGGATTTACAGTTACGTAGTTTTCGTCTTACGTATGTAGTTTTAAGAATTGAGCTACTACGCATGCTTAGTAGCTTATTTACGCTATCTACGTACCATTGCTACGACTTTCCTAACTAAACCTGCAATTAGCCATCATTGTGTTTGCACGAATCTTCGTATGGTGTGCGTTACAGGATATACCCATATGGACCATCATGACCCTGTCTTCACAGGAAATTACGATATTTTACCACCCTGTTCCGGCTTGACTCCTGAAATACTTCTGTCAATCACACTCGGATCTGCCACTTATGTAAAACATGTGACGATTATCGCAGTTTGTGGCCACAAAAGATTTTATGCACTCCGAGAAAAGCACTGAAAAATCGCCACTTTGTTTTGTTTTTTAAATCGGACGGATTATCGCTCAGTCTATGGCATCGATATCGTTACCTATCACTAGCGGGAAAGTTGAGACAATTATCTACAATCTCACGCTGTGACGATAATCGCTCTAGTGTGTGCCCAGCTTTAGGGTTAGGATTAAGGTTAGGGTTATTGTTATGCTGAACAAACATGTCAGCATTACAATATTTGATTAGACGGGAGTCGTGGTAGCTACCTGCAACCCATATCCCATATATATTATGTGTGTTTGTGTTTGGTCACAGTGAGCTGGTGTAGTAGAGTATGGTCTGGATTTACAGTTACGTAGTTTTCGTCTTACGTATGTAGTTTTAAGAATTGAGCTACTACGCATGCTTAGTAGCTTATTTACGCTATCTACGTACCATTGCTGTATGTGCATTCTTTAAAGACTGCATGCAGTCAATCTACATACCTAGGTGGTACCTTGATTGTGTAATTAACCTACTTTGCATGCGCATACTACTAAAATGCATTGAAAATTCTGCTGTATCTCTGCAGTTAGTGACTTTTTTTTATTTACTAAACTAAACATTTACTGCATTCCAAAGTGTGACAATGTAATGTGTACCCAGAGCATAAAAATGAAATCCTCACTGTGGCTGTCATCAACAATTATCATAAGTGTGCTTGTTACAGTTTTCCTCCATCTTGTAAGTACAAAATGGAGGAAAACTGTGACTGTGTTATATATAACTTTACTTATTTATTTATTTATAGGTTTTTATATCGTGATATCATATTACATGGCAAAAAGGGATTCTTTGGCAGAGGTGAGGCAAAAGGGTACAGGAGCAGTGGGGAAATTAAAAAAATGCATTATTAAAAGCAACAGACCTTTGTCTAAGAAAGGCTAGGAAAAACTCCATAAAAAGAAAGCCAATGTGGTTTACAAAAGAGGTAGCAAGTATAGTTAAAGCAAAAAAGATGGTCTTTCGGTATTATAAGCAAACTCAAAATAATGATGACAAGGAGGAGTATTTTGCAAAGCAGAAGGAGGCTAAAAAGGTTATCAGGGCAGCAAAAGCACAAGCACAAACTGAGGAAAAACTGGCCAACGTAGTACAAAAAGGGAACAAAAGCTTTTTTCGGTATATAAATGAAAAGCGAAAATCTGAGAGTGGGAGTCTTGTTGAGGGTGGAAGGGCTGTGGCAGATCATCTTAACAAGTATTTCTATTCAATATTCACAAAAGAAAGAGGGGAAGGGACCACTTTTAAATGGTAAGACTATTAATACAAAGGAGGCAATTACTACTGCTTTCACTGAGGAGCAGGTATTAAAAGAATAGTCCAAAACCTGCTTCAAAAAAGCTCTTAGGATAAGCTGTATGTATAATAAATAGAAGTTTATTGGAATATACATTGTTTGAACCTATATGTCACTATTGTGACTACGGACTGAGGAGCATCTGAAAAATTGAGACTGCTGTCCTATTCATTGTTTTTACATTATATCCATATTGTGAGTATATCTCTTATTGTCTTTGACCACTTCGATAAATTGATCTGCACTATTAGGTGCTTTCTTGTTTTTCTTTTCCTCCATGCCAGGTACCTGCACCCATACCACGAGTGATCTGAGCTGGTGAAACCGAGGCTTGAATACCGCAGGCACTGTGTGTGCATTTTCTATCATCTACTACCAAGCGGCACAGGGATAACAGTGGAAAAAACTCTTGCAGGACGCGGTAATCCTTAGGACGCATCAAAACTAAGTCTGCTATTCATCTCAGCAGCCCCTGCATACTAACGGGACCTTGGAAATCAGCACTATACAAAGAGGACTTTTAAAAACTGTAAGCCGATCACTGAATTTCTGTTTATTATACATACAGCTTATCCTAAGAGCTTTTTTGACGCAGGTTTTGGACTATTTACTTACCTATATGGTAAGATAGCCTTTTTATGCCTTCATCACAATCACTATATGTTGTTTGTGCTTAATTTGCCTGTTGTTTTGACCTGCTAGCGCCTATTCTAGGGTATTCATTTATATATACCCATTTCTGATATAAAGTGTAGTTTTACTATTGTAATTTATCCTTAGTCTTTGGGCAGCATAAGCAGCTAGAACACTGTAAGCGCTGAACTTTTTTCACACATCTTTTCCATTTCTTAGGTATTAAAAGAACTTTCAAAGCTGAAAGTGGACAAATCAATGGGACCAGATGGGATACATCCTAGGATACTAAAAGAGCTTAGAGAGATGCTGGCAAAACCATTAACTTTCATATATTTTTGATGTGCTAAGGAATTGATAGACATACTCAGAGCTCATTGGCATTCTCTAATAGGATCTCCATCCTTTGAAGTTCATGCATGTCTTTCATTTACATGGTTTGATCCATTTATTTACATATTTAATTGGTTGTTTTTAGATTATTTGTACAGCGCTTCCCCCATTCAGGCTTTTACTCTTTACTTCTTTAATAAATACATTAGAGACTGTGCAAAGAAAAGCAACGAAAATGGTCCATGGCCTGTTTCACAAAACATACCAAGAAAGGCTAGAGGAACTAAACATGTATAGCTTGGAGCAGAGAAGGGAGAGGGGGGATATGATAGCAGCTTTCAAATATATCAAGGGTTGTGACCGGCTAGAGGGGGGTGACATTTTTCGAAGGAAGAGATGTAATAGAACACGAGGGCATGAATATAAACTGGAGGGACTAGATGGGCCATGTGGCTCTTATCTGACATCACTTTCTATGTTTACGTAGTGCTTTACAGAGAATATTTAACATTCACATCAGTCCCTGTCCCATTGGAGCTACATTCTAAGTTCCCTAACACAGACACATACACACGGACTAGGGCTAATGTATTCACCAGCCAATTAACCTACCAGCATATTTTTGGCATGTGGGAGGAAACCGGAGCACCCGGAGGAAACCCATGCAGCCACAGGGAAAACATACAAACTCCACACAGATAAGGCCCAGTCCGGGAATCAAACTCATGACCTCAGCGCTCGCTGTGAGACTCAAATGCTACTCACTGAGCCACCGTGCTTATGTAATGTCATGTACTCTTTTTTTTGGAAGTCTAAAATAGAATCCTTATCAGGGGCAGAACTACCATTGGTTCAACAGGTGCAACAGCACCAGGGCCTATGCTGATACAAGGGCCCACAGCTGTAATCACTGTACCACTGAACCTCCCCACCAGGCTATCTGGGATATCATCAGGGCCAAAGCATATTTTTTGCACCTGGGCCCACAATTAGCTAGTTCTGACTCTGACCCTTATAGTCTAACACTATTCATTAAAACCAATGGTGAGAATGTTAGGTTCTCCACTTGTAATGGGAATGAAAATGGTAATAGTCAGGAACACATATTGGAATGTCAAGTAAACACTAAGTAATCCCACATTTCTGGTGGTTACTATAGACCGTATTCAGATATCCGTTTTTTTTATGTACACAATTATACGCACGGCCGGTGCAGGCCAAACCCCCTCACACGTATGACACTCCCCTCTCTCGGCCGTGCTGACGGTGACTTCTGCCACCATAGACCACTTGTAACTTTCCGAGTGCATTCCCATGCGTATGTGTCCTCCGTACGTTTGCGATTTATGATAGTCGTGCCCACTGCCCTTCGTTTAAATGCCTTCCTCTGCCCATTTTTATTTAAATTTTCCCGTGCGTATTTTTGCGTTGCGTATCCCTCCGTATGTACCCACGTGTGATTCACAAGTCCGTCCGTGAGGCACTTCCGCATGTATAGTCTACGCAGGACCGGCCCTAGCTATAGGTGGTATAGGCGAGTCGCCTATAGTGGCATCTTGTCAGAGGGGGCACCCCAGGGCAGAAAAGGAAACGCAACACGTGTAGCAGCTCCTCCCCCTTGTAAAGTGCAGATCTTCAGTCAGATGATTGCACATTGCCCATTGGCACCATTGTACCTCCACTATGACCCTCTAATAGTAGAGTTGATTTTCTGCTAGGGGGCACCAACCAAATCTTGCCTAGGGCACCAAATTGGCTAGGGCCAGCCCTGAGTAATAAAGTTACTACACATGCGCAGTTGAAAAGTACCTAAAATACGCACAGGACACGCTATGAAACGGATCTCTGAATACGGTCCTATATCATTGACACAGGTTAATTTTACCCTGGCTATACCTTTTCCATAAATATAAACATTTGCACAAATTTCCTATAAATGAAAATAAGTGTAGCCTTTGATTACTGATTACTAGTTTTCTTTGGGATTCTGACATGGCTGCTGCTGTCTTTTAAAAGGATACTATTTTGAAACAATCATTTTGACATTAAAACAAAAGTTAGGGATTTAACTACAGATGGTGACACATTGTAGATGAGACTAACTCAATGCACCTATATAATATCTTTTTTATGCATGTGCTGACACATAGAGATAAATACATTTTTAGGTAATGTATATGTCGGACCTGTTTTTTGTTTGATAACATTTACAGAAATAGAAAGACTTGTGGAAGTGTGTTACTTTCCTAGGAGTTTGTATCATAATTTTTCTCTGATAATTACTGAATTTTATACGGTACCAACTTTGCCCCAAGGTTTTTTCATATTTTTAATCGATACACATCAGTCAGCAGGTTGCTCAGAAAAATTGCCATAGCTTTCATGAAACATAGAAATTTGGTGACATAGGTACAATGGGCCAGATCCTAAACTACGTAGGCGAGCGATTTTACGCTAGTCGCTGACATAAAATTGCTGATTTGTATTCACATGCTCACGGCAGATGTTACGCCACGTAACTCCTAACGTACCTACCAACAGCGTAACTACGAACGAAGGGGCGGGTTCATCCATACGACAGCCGTAGTTATGTTTGGTAGGCAGAGGGAGGCATTTAAACCGTACAGTATGGGCCGGGTTAGGCCGTTACGTACGTGAATCCATTACGTATGTCAGAACTAACGCTTTGCAAAGTTAAGGTAGGGTTTGGGAAGCGTAAAACGGGCAAAGTACGTACGAGTGAGGGGAGTGCCTAGAACATATGCTAGTGTAAATACTTTATGCAATGAAACGTAACAAGGACTTTGGTCTGGATCTACCCCAATGAATTTTGAGAATTATATGTCCCTCTCAGATCATCACATGACTTGCAACTCTATTCCATGCTTAATAAATGTTCTGACTCTCAGTTACAGGACTTCTCTCAAGCTGAGAGAACATTCCTCAAGACTATCCTCTATTTCCAAATTTCCATACGCTCTCTTAAAATACACCTCTTCAGACAAGCTTATTTCCTAATCTACTTTTCAACTTTCCTCTACCTTTTCTCACACTTTCATACTGCAATTACCCTCAGTTCTGCTAGTAACACTGCTGAGTGACTGGATTATATAGAGAACTGAGCACTTTTACCATACAACCTGGCTGGTCCATTGAGAAATATATAGCACATCCCATTATGTATGAAAAACAATGTCCTATACATTGTAAGCTTGTGAGCAAGGACACCTCTTAACAACCTGTTACCCAATATTCACATTATGCAATTTTGAAGCATTTCTATTTGATGATAACACTGCAGTCTACTAAAAATATGTGATTAGACTCATTAGTTAGGGCTTATGCTAGAACCAAATGGTCAAACACCTTTCCCAATTCATCAACCACTACCTCCAACCCTTAGTACTAAAGAACCCTTCCTATTTTAAAGATATGAGATATGTCTTAGAGAAATTGGAATTTGTAGACTGGATTGAAGATTGCCTGCTAGTGACTGCAATCTTATATTATATCTGATCATACAGATGAAGTGGAGGCAGTCAAACAGACTGATAGCAAGTGAAAAGGATCTAAAAGAAATTATTTTACAAGATTCAATTCATTTTAAACAACAATTACTCAAATTTTATGGGAACTTTTATCTTTAGATCAAGGAGACTGTCATGGGCACCAACTTTGCACACAATTACCTTTTACACAGTTAACTTATTTATGGGGGGCTGGGAAAAAATTACTGTGTAGCCTGGCCCCAGATTTGGAGGCCATCTGGTATCATGGTGGCGCTTCATAGATGATATTATTTTTATTTGGAAAGGGATTAGGTAGTTTTAAGAAAAATTTAAATGGGAATAATTTTAATGTACAATTGACTTTTATGAAAAATAAGGAAAGCTACATTTTTAGACCTTACTAAATACTTAATACTTGTACTTCTTTAAAACTGACCGATGTGAACTCCTGTTTTAATATTTCCAGAGGACATCACAAAAATTGGCTGCTAAACATACCTGTAGGACAATTAAAATGCATGAGGAGAAACTGTACTAAAAAAAGCACACATCAGGAACAACCTGAGAGATTATCTAGATAATTTATTGAAAAAGGCTATTTAGAAAAAGACATTACAGACACTATTGAAAAGGTTGAAGAGATTGATAGGAGAAATCTCCTGCCTACAAGCACGAGTTTTCTTTGCTTTGCTATGGAAAAAATTTATTTAAAAAACACTGGAATTTTTTACGGAAAAGCCCTGTTTTAACTAAAATCTTACCACTACTTCCATTTTTATCTGTCGTAAAGCTCCAGGGCCGTATTCACAGATCTGTTTTTATAAAGTATGCAAATATATGTACGTGTGTGTAAAGGCAACACCCACGACTCTCCCCTTGAAACGGATGAATTTTCGGTGACTTACGCGTCCATAGGGCAACCGTAACCCTACGTGTGTAGTTACGTGCATATTTTCCTTCCGTACATGCGTACATGCAAAAACCACGCCTATATTAGTCCATTTAAATGCCTCCCTCCCATCCACTTTCACTAAATTACAGACGTACGGAAGACAAGTACCGTACGTATGTCACTAAGTCCGATTTATAAATCTGTGCGCAAAGGTCTTCCATGCCTAAATCCTACGTAGCTTGCGTAAAAAAAGTTACTATGTATGCTCAGTTCAACTGTGCCTAAAAATATGCATGGAAAAAGTTGCAAAATGGTAAGTGTGAATCCAGTCCCCAAACCTTAAGAACAAGTTGGTTAGAAGTGAATTTGGTAATCAAAGACCACCCCCCCTCAATATGTGCAAAATTTGCAAAGGACCCTTAAAACAGAATACCTTTGAAATAGATGGTAGAGTTTATCTCATTAAATAATTTATTATGTGACACAGCCAGAATATAATTCATCTTTAAAGTGTTCTTGCTCCAAAATTTATTTAGGGAAAACCACAAGACAATTAAAAGTAATGATGAACAAACACTTTATTAACATAATAAAAAAGTACCCATCCGACTGGGCTGCGCCTGTGGAATAATATTCAAATGAGAAAAGGATTGCTTTTCTCATTTAAATTCTGCTTCCACTGCGGTCCGGTGGCTGCTTGTCAAGCCTTACGCTTGCGCTATCTCTCGTTCTCTCAATAATTGACACTGGCTAACGGGTATAAATATACCTTTTGGCTTTGTAAAAAAAAAAAAAAAAGAAGCCCTGTGGTCAGAGCAATTAAGGCTTTTTTTTCAATTTATCCGGCTTTTTATATGGCCAATGCAGAGGTTTGTATTTCTTAGAAACATGCACCTCTGAATAGCACGTTTTAGCGGATGCGCAAGCTAAAACTCTGGATCAGGGCCTATAAATGTAGGATTCAAAGCACATACCCTCAATGCCTTGATAAAGAAGTCACGTTCAAAACACGTCAGCTGGTGCTTCAGAGGGAAGGAGCTTTGATACTACAGTCCTTTGTTGGTCTGATTCTTGGGATATATACTATCATACTACCAGCTATTAACTGATCTGACCTGGAACAAATATTTACCCTTTTGCAGATTTGGAAATTACCCTTACTGTTGAACAAACACCTATACACATAAGAAGATCTGAAACAACACAGGACTTAGCTACAAATCTATATGATTAGTTGGTCGTGGACTGAATTTGAATTGAATTTGTTTATAAACCTTGATTTCCACTTTTGATTCACCCTCTCTTTATATTGATCTAAAGGTATCATCTTGAATTAAATAAGCTAACACTTTGTCCAACGATTTGTTGAAGTTGTATGTACTAGATTAAGTTATTAATATTTACTTTATTTTTTTTGAGAATTGAAATTCCTTTAAAACTAAGGGAAAATCTTTCAGAAAGCACTTTATCCATTTTATTCTCACAATTATATGGATTTTTTTTATTGAAGAATATGTTTTTCGAAATTTGATACAATAATAATTTAATTAATCCTACTTTTGGATAGTTTTTGATGTAAATTAATGCTGGTTCCAATAAGCAATATACACCCAATTTACAGGTGCTAAAATGGTCAGACATGTCAGAGTTCAGTAAAACAGTAACATCCAAAGGATTTCCCACAGCAAACAAAAAATATACAAAAACCTGTTTAGTGCTGTGGTATATACCAGAGAATGTAATGCATAACTTATCAACTCTTCTTAAAGAGCAGTGTAAATATATTCCTATTCTTGCTTACTCTTCTATTAATCGAAACTCTATATTTTCTTGACAATCATTCTTTATGTTATTTCTTTGCATCATAAACTCATTTCAATCTTTTTTCTACACCTGCAGCTTTTTTCCTAGTTATTTTATGTTGTATATATTTTTATTTCCTTAGACTTCATGGTATAGACTTGTTGTTTTGATTTGTAGCTATTCAAGTACCACTGCACACATATAAAGGGACTGTGAAAGTGACCCATAAAGAAAGCTGGATTTGTGACTTCATCTTGTTCTTCTGGCCAGCCCCGAAGTGATTGTTCATAAAGAATGACAGTTAAAGAATGAAGGATGAAAAGTTTTTATTTACATTTTGTTCAGAGCATTGAGAATGTTCTAACTTGTAGTCAGAGGCCAGACCTTTCCTAGCATATGACTTGCAAAGCATTGAAAGTAATTGTTTTATGTCTCCTTTGAATAAAACAAGTATGTACAACATCATTATTAAAAAACAGCCTTCTTCATGCAAGGTCAACTTCTTTCCACTTTTCAACATATCTAAACTGTGCATAGTTGGCAGTTTGCTGCTTTTAGAGAGAATAAACCAGTTTTCATTATGTATCGCCTAACTGCAATCTGGTCAGCTGGTCTTTCATTTCCTCTAACTTATTTATTCCCAGGGCAACAATAGACTGCAGCACAATGCAGAGCATGGCGTTATCCTGAAATGGCCACTTCTCAGTATTATATTGGACAGCATTACAGGGACTGGTGTCTGAAGCGATGCCATGGTGCCCTCCTGTTGATGTGAAAGCTGGTAAACTCATTTGATGTCTATATTAAGCAGGATACACACTACGGGTCAGATCCAGATTTATGCAGCCAATTTACGCTTTATAAACATATAAGTACTCTGTGTGAGCATTCTGCGCATGTGTGCACATGGCGGTTATACACTGGAACGCACTGCGAATGATTCTGGATTAGGCACTTTAAGCCTTTCTGGCAGCGAGTTTGATATTCCGCTACATATACAGCGTGTGCGCATGGTGGGAGGTATTTAAATCATATACAGTTAAAGCTTGGTTAAGCACTTACCTACAATCCTTCATTATGGGTGTGGGTCACTGCTGAGAATGGCCCTTTATCGAAAGGGCCATTTTTGAGACCCCATTTCCAGAGACAAAGCTATTAAGAAACTTTCTTCCCTGCTACAGACAGATAAGCACCTATATCTATTACACAACCCCAACCAAAATCCGGCACTGTCCTGAGCACCAAAATCTGTTGTGATTCTTTTAATATTTTAGAAAGGCTCTGTAGTGGTGACCCTCTAACATTTCTCCCATCATTACGTCATGGCATCACACAGGCTGGAGAGGCACCGGCCATCCCCCCACTCCCCTCTATGGAGAGACTGGCAGCTCATAAAGGAGGTTCCTCTATAAGGTGCCGCGGCAGTTACGTAGAGCAGCAGATTCCAAAACTCTTTTCAGCTGCTCAATGTAACTGATGTGGCAGCTCGTACAAGAACTTCCTGTATGCACAAGAAAGGAGGCAGAGAGCGTGTGGCAGAGGAAGGGAAAAGGGACACAAAAAGGTAAGTAAAGTAAAGCAAAAGGGGGGAAGTTTGCAGACACCTTATAGGGGATACTGGGGGGGGGCTGAAAACACATAATGGGAATACGGGGGAACTGGAGACACATGATCGGGGATACTGGGGGACTGGAGAAACATGATGGGAATACTGGGGGTCTGAAGAGATATAATGGGGATAATAGGGGGCTAGAGGCACCTGATGGGGGATACTGAGAGCTGGAAACACATCATGGGGAATATTGAGAGGCTGGAGACACATGAAGGAGAATATTGGGAGACTGCAGACACATAAGAGGGAATATTGATAGGCTGGAGACACGCATGGGGGAAATATTGGAAAACTGGATACACACAAGGGAGAGAGATTGGATGGATATATATACTGTACACACATAAACTGGAAAAAGTGCTTACAAGGCTGTGCTTCTTTTGTATTGTGGTTACAAATGTTTTCTGTTTTTATGACACAAGGAGGCCTTTTATATAAAGTCTGTATTGTGCGGTGCTTTTTAAAATGAAGTGGGAATTGTATAAGGGAGACTAGGAGGCTGTTTATAGTGACTATGATTTGCTTTCTTTAATTGTGGTTACAATAACTGTATTTTATGACTCTTACAAGAAATCTATAATCTATTAACTATAACGTTAAATTGTTAAACAGATGGTCGTAAATTTAAAGTTTGCAGGGGGGCGCCGAACACCCTAGCACCGGCCCTGTCTCAAGCTGTTAAGAGGAGTAGAAAGACATTGGCTTATTGAAACTAGCCCAGTGAGTAAGACTTATCATCTTACAAATTATATAAGAATATGAAAGAAAATCTACAGGAAATTCTTCTAGGTTTTTTATTCTAGGATTTTCATTATTGTAATTTATGATTTGAGTAAAAATGTTCGTTTTTTTTTTTTTTTTAATAAAGAAGATGCTTTGCTCCAGACGCAGTCAGTTTTCAGTGACAAAAAGGGAAATTTTTACACAAATAATTAAGATATAAAAAAAAAGACTATAAGAAATATCACTAAAATGGCCACCAATATTGACTACTGCAAACCAAAAGTGATTAAAACAGTAAACCCCCTAGGAGATTATAGCCCATGTGCCCATCAAAATATTCCCAACAACCCCCTGCAATAAATTAAACTAACACGCAGTGTTGCACAAAAACATACCAGCTTTATTGGGGACAATACAATGGAAAAGGGGAATATGACTAAAAGGTGGCGATGGAAAGGCAGTGTGTAGTTATCTTAACTTATACAATAGCAATAATCCTTACCTACTGTGACTTACTAACCTTAAACAGGAATAGGCCCATCTGCCACTGCGAAACCAAAACAAACACACCAATTGTGTGATATAACGAATAACCAATCACAAACTCGTACACTGTCAAAAACGCTAATTGCATAAACATCACTCAAGCATTACGCTGATTGCTTATTTACATACTGAAAATCCAAGATTTATTAACTAATTTAACAATCCACCATTTGACTATACAACTGACTAGCCGTCTGCTCTAACCAGGATAATGAACTGGTTTATAGGGAATTGCCATCAAACTGCTAACAATGTAACAGCTGCTAACTACACCTAATTCCCCAACCCAACCTAACATAATATCAAGGACCTGCACTTTTCCCCAGTGAGCTACCAAGGTGCCTGTGAAAAAATAGGTGAACCAGCTTGACCAAGGATGATATGGGTGGACGAAGCCAGCACTGCCTGCCCGCACTTGTGATTATCCTAGGAGTAAGAGGGAGAGCTCTGCCCTCATTCCCCTAATAAACCCCCCTTACTGACTCATCCCCTGAGGTCATCCCGCTACTCCCCTTTGCCATTGGATCCCCAAAACCATGTGAAGGGTGGACAATGGGGTGAACCATCAGGGATTTTACATGCCCTCATAGCAATTACTTAGCCCCTCGGTCCTTCCATTACTTGCTGATTAGAAAATTGCCTATAGACTAAGGGCCAGATTTACTAAGCTGTGGGATAGGAAAAGTGGAGATGTTGCACATAGCAACCAATCAGATTCTAGCTGACACTTTCCAGTATGTAATTGGAAAGTAAGAGCTAGAATCTGATTGGTTGCTATGGGCAACATTTCCACTTTTCCTTTCCCACAATTTAGTAATTCTGGCCCTAAGACTAATATGCTAATAAGAAAGGTTACAAATTACACCATTTACTAGTAAATTTGTGATTCTCTGCTCCCATAAGCCTCTGCTCCTACACACTACACACCATTTACTTGTAGATTTGTGATTTTCTGCTCCCATAAGCCTCTGCTCCAACAAAACTTTTAATATGTATGCCCAGAAAGGTGGCCCTAATGTAGAGAGTAGAAATTCAGTTAAATTCCTATCCAAACAATATATATATGATCTCCACAAAAACTTTTGGGAGCTATTTGTAAACTAAAAGAATCCAGAGTAAGACAAAGAGCCGTATTCAGAGATCCGTTTTTGAAGTTCCGTGTGTGTTTTTAGGATCGGATCAACTGCGCATGCGTAGTAACTTTATGTATGTAGTTTACGTTGACTATACGCACGGAAGTGCCTAACGGACGTACATGTGAATCGCACTTGGGGACATACGCATGGAAAATTTACATAAAAGTGGGTGGGGGGGGGCATTTAAATGAACATATGGAGGCGCGGTTATCAAGATTAACACGGACGGAGCGCGTGTACGCACGTCTAGGACAGAGTGGTCTATGGACTCGTAAGTCACTGACCACACGTCCGGGATGGGAGTGTCGGGGTTGTTGGTGGGTGTTACCTTGCTCCGGCCGTGCGTATAATTGTGTATTTTTTTTTAAAATACGGCCCAAAAAGAGTAAAGAAGTTCCCTTAATGAATGCATTCAGATTTCATATAATCATTTGGGATTACAATATATAATTAGAGTCACACAACTTTATTCAGATATTATAAAAAAAATTGGGAGAACCATTTCATGAGCAAAATATTAAAACAAAGAAAATGACATATTGAAGGTAAGAAAATGTGACCATAAAAACATTCAGTGAGAATTTGCCTGTTGGCAATATACAGTGTGCTCATTTCCTTTTCTCAAAACATGCTAAGGGAAAGTTAGGGGTAATTAAACAAGAGGTGGGGTAAAACCCTTATGTTTGGCTTGGTAAATACAGGACCTATTTAGAAGGATCATTCTAGACATATTAATAAAAATGACTGGTGTTAAGGAAGGCACTGACTTGCTCAACAGGTGGCCCCGATGCGCCAGCCATGGTTGTGGAGTAGCTTTAAATTGGACTGAGTGAAGAGAAAGTCAATTAGTGAAATATTGGTCATTGTTTCTGCTCACGGGGTCTCTTTTAATTAACCAGTTGAATAATGTATATTAAATAAAAGCTATAGGTTGATGTTATAATTATTAGTTCAATTACAGAGTAAAAACAGTGGTAGATTCAGTGGAGGTTAATCTACAATAATGAGTAATTAAAATGATTAACCAGGTTGTTGTTTTATTAGAAATACAGGAATGATGGTTTCTGTAAAGTATAGCTGGTATCATACAGAGGATATCAATAGTTCATGCAGGATACAATTTATTTAGATGTACAGCGTTCAATGACAGCTAAGGTATCAGGTTTCACATAAGAAAACAGTTTCTCTCACTGAGGTAAAAGCTATGAGGCACTGGCAATGAGGAAATCTCTCTCTGTGAAAAACACACACACTGATTGATTGACCGTCTGTCAGACCCCCTCACAGAGCTCTGGACCTCAGTGCAGCACTTTATATAGGGAGCTAAAGGATAGGAACCACAGTTGCAAATTCTACTTTTAACAAACAAATTGGGCTTGTCATTTCCCGAGTCACAGCTTTTTTCTGCTTGCCGTGGGTTGCGGCCTTTTGGGCTTGTTTTTTTTCCTTTTATTTTTTTCAAGGTATTGGCAGAGCAGCGGGGAAGAAAATAAAGGCCAGGTAAAGTATATATGGTGTGAACTGGAGGGTGGGGAGTTAAAAGGATTTAAATAGTGGATGAATGGAGTGTGAAAGGGGTGTGAATGCATATAATAGAATAGTGTGAGCTAGAGTAGAGGGAGGGTTACCATACCAATAGGAGGAGGGGGATTAATTTATCGTGCATTGCAGATGATATACAAAATGGTGACTACTGCACTCAGTCAGCACTCAAATAATAGAACCAACAACAGTCAATATGCAAAAAAATGTTTTTTATAGAATTTTTCATGATTTTTTGGCAATATTAATTAACATTGCAGTTTATAATCCAACGGGAAGAAATCCTCAAAAGTGCAAAAAAGTGCAGAAAAACATGACAAGTCTAGCAACTAAAACAAGTTGCAGTTTTCATATACTGGGTGGCAATAATGGTATACAATAACAGTGTTTCAGTCCCAGAGCAATAAAGTGCATAAATCTCCATATATAAGAGTGTCTGTCCATGTCTCAATGTTGTTGCTCTAGTCTGCTTAACTGTGTAAGCCAAATGAATTTAGTCTATC
>WWET01003547.1:103533-136808 GCA_011038615.1 Limnodynastes dumerilii | reverse complement strand
CTCGTGGACCCGCGGCGTCGGAAGCCGCAGGAGAAATGAGTAACGCTCTCTTGGGATTTTTAGGGTCAGGCTGCGGGGAAGGGGAATCTTAGAGTTTGGCTGGGGGGAGGTGAGTCTTAGGGTTAGGCTGTGGGGAAGGGGAATCTTAGAGTTTGGCTGGGGGGAAGATGAGTCTTAGGGTTAGGCTGTGGGGAAGGGGAATCTTAGAGTTTGGCTGGGGGGAGGTGAGTCTTAGGGTTAGGCTGTGAGGAAAGTTTAGAGTCATGGAAGGGGAGGGTTAGGGTAAGGATTAGGGTATGGAGGGTTAGGGTTAGGCTGTGGGGTATGGAGGGTTAGAGTTAGGCTTTGGAGCATGGAGGTTGAAGCTGTGGAATATGGAGGGTCAGGGTTAGGACTGAAGAACGGGAATGTTTGGGTTAGGCTGTGGGAAATGGAGGGTTAGGGTCAGGAAAGGGCTACGGGTAGGGTTAGATAAAATTACTTACTTCTTAACCGCAGCTTTCTAAAATGCAGACTGGTGGTAATTTACCGGTAGACTGCATTCAGCTGTGATGCAATTGTTTTTCAAAATTAAGACCATCGTAGTACAGAAGCACACTCACTAGAACATCACACAGTAAAATATATTCATACAGCATATCTGTTCTGAAGATAGAAACTTTAACTAATGACCATTAATAATCAGTTAGTCATATTCATGTTCAGTTTTTTGCGATACCACTCTCATTTTCCATATATTGATGTATTTAATGATGTCCATCAAGATTGTACACAGCGTTGTCATTACCAGAGTAGCTTTTTGTGGTTGACTGGTCAGATACATTAGAAAGGGGCCATTACATGCTACTTATTTATTAAACTTTACATCAACTAAGCTATATATATATATCTATATATATATCTATCTCTACATATATATATCCAACATAATATTAACCTTTTGTCGGGGAACAATAAGTTAATGAACCTGAAGCATTGGAATAGCAGGAGTTTTTGCCTCCTTGCTTATTTGTCTGTGAGTGCCGGTCCACCGCCAGGATATATGGAGATAGCAGTTTCTATCCCTGACGCTGCATCTGAATTATAGGGCCAGATCCACACCTACGTTCGGTTTACGTTTTAATGCATAGCATATTTACGCTTTCGTAATTACTAGGCCCTCCCCTCAGTCATACGTATTTTTGCCGTTTTACGCTTGCCAAACCCTACCTTAACTTTTCCAAGCGTAACTGCTGTCGATCGTAATGGCCGAACGTACTTACGCACCTAAGCACGCCCATACTGTACGATTTACATGCCTCACCCCGCCTCCGAAGCGTAATTACGGGTGACGTATGTCTGGCACGCCCCTTCGTCCGTAGTTAATCTGTTGATCATAGTCTCGTGAGTACGTTCAGAGTTTCTGGTCGTAACATCTACCGCCCGGTGCGCAGAACATGCAAAACAGCGTTATTACGACTACAGCCAGAGTAAATATGCTAGCGGTCGTAGGTCTGGATCTGGTCCATAATTGCTGGAGAGCCAGCTCTCTAGAATTTGTATATACAGATACAGTATATATAATACAATAATATACTAAACAATTATTGTTATTAATATTATAAGATAATCATCATCATTATCATCATAAAATGCTATCAGATCACTGAGCAGATGTATAATATCCCTGCATCTTTGTGAATGAACCAAGTCTTTCTCTTCTTCCCGTTATCTTCATTCCCTTTTGATGCCCAGGGTCTACGTTAACGTTTCTGACTCCTGTGAACATGAATTGGCAGCTGTGGGGGAGTTTGACGCGGTACACATAGAGGGAACATGCATATACTATACATTGTAATACCTAGTTGTGATCACAATCCAGCATTTCCTGTTTTTATTAGCTTACCTATCAGCTGCCCTGAAAAGATCCAAAGGGATCGTGCATAACTCCTATGCTTAGTAATATATACAAGCAATATTTATTTCAAGAAATCCATCTTAAACATGTGTAACATAACACAGAAAGGAGATGGAGCCGGTGGTGTTGTCCATCACTGACCCAGACAATACCTTACCTATTAATCATAGGACATTAACCAATCCCCTCACAGCCCCTGCCCAAGCATGATGTTGTAAAGATTTATGAACCACAACCTCTTTATTATTATTACTCAAATATTGTTACAAAAATAATTCATATTCAGCACATAAAATGTGGAAAATCCAGCTGGAGCCACCTCCTTATTATCTTCTTATTCCTTTTCCAAAATTAATCTCATTCATTTGTTTTTCGAACAAAAACCATAGACCTTTATATCAGTGTCAACCTTGTACTAAGGCGACGGACCGGATTTAGAGATCCGTTTTCACATGGAGTTGTGTGTGTATTTTTTAGGATCTGATCAACTGCACATGTGTAGTACCTTATTCCACGCAAGATAAATAGTATTTACAAACTGAAGTCCATTAGCACTTGTGAATAGCACTTTGAAACATACGTATAGAGGGGCAGGATTTAAATCTGTACAATCAAAGTTACGTGAGACTGGGCGGTGGGATGCATTTAAATTGGCATTTGAGGGGCGGTTAGATAGATACGCACGTACGTACCTTAACATATGCCCGTAACTACACACGTAGGGATACGGGTGCTCTATGGTGGCGTAAGTCACCGACAACACAGCCGTGTAAGGGAAGTGTCATGGGTCCTGCCTTGCATGCGTATAATTGCGTCCCTTCAAAAAACGGATCTCTGAATGTGGTCCGGCAGCTCTAAATTTCTGCCCTGAGGTTTTAGAAACAGTTAAACACCTTGAACAGATATAGCATAATATCACAGAGAATGTTCATTAGGACTGACTGACAATTTCTTTAGCCAAAGCATGTCCTTGTATCACATTTGATACCCCAGTTACCAGATGTTTGCACCTTGAGGCAAGTATAGCATTGTGTGCAAGTACCACTGCTGATATGATGAGAGGGCTACATATGTTTTACAATGCACAAAACCTGCATGTAAGCATTTAATCATATCTTATGATAGATGAGGAAATTATTTATGGCATGTATCAGTTTTAGTGCGTTCTAAATATACTGCATAAAAAGAGCACAATGAATTGTGTATTTGTTCACAGATTGTGTCATTTTGTCATTTCATTCCACTGACAACACTGCAGCTATCTTCTTCATACAAGATCTGCAAAGGAAAATGTGTGATTATTCTATCAATCCCCATCCCTACTGCTTAATGTTGTTGTTCAAAGGATTGAGAAGCAGGGGTGCACAGCTAGGATGACACAATTTGAATTGAGTTGCATAGTAAAGTCCCAAGTTCTGCTTCACATTGCATATTCTACACAGAGCAGTCACCCTGTACATGCCCAGACAGAGCAATCATTTGCACATATGAAGAACAGACGAGCCGTCCACTCTTTGGTATTCTCAGCCTTTTTGGGGGAAGTACCGGTTACCAATTGGAATCATGTCAAGTACCACTTTGTAGACACATACCACAACCCATATATAGATTTTTTGAGTTTTTTTTATATACTTTGTATATTTTTGAAGTGATTTTAAGGTGCATTCTCTACATATGTCATTTAGTCCCCAAGATATATTATTAATTATGTCCTCGGCCATTTGGTATCATACTTCCTTACAGCCTTGCCCAGTTGCCCTGAGTACCACCTGACAGTGGTACTAGTTGAGAACCCCTGCTCTATTGCAAGCATCCAGGGTAAGAGGAAGTATGTCCCCTCTACTAGAACCCCTTGCGCCCCCTATAGTTACGCCCCTGCTTCCAGCAGTTAAAGAGAGCTGCAAGAACACACATTGAATCTTGACAAAGAAGCAATTTGTCATTCTGTTGTTCCTGTTGTCGTTCAGAGTTATAATTAAAAAAAATAAACACATTTGCACAGCCATTGTAATATAAGTAGCAGGAATTACAGTCTATTAAAATGAAAATAAACTAAATGGCCAAGATTTCCCTCTTGGTTATTTAATTGCTGCATGGAGAGTGTGTTGTGCGGCTGTGTTATTAACTGCTCCCAGAACTGAAGGTTGATCAGTACTATAATCATATTGTGTGGGATTCGCTCATCAATCTGTCACAGCATCTAACTTTTACACAGTAAAGGAAAAACAGGTTGCTTGTAGTTCATTCCCTATTGTTGAAAATATTAGCATAATTGTTATTTCAAATAATGCATTATAGTTACAGTAGCAATGGAAAACACAGATAAATTTGTTTATCAACCCCTTGAGGCTTTCTATACCATCGGTGATATTTATTCAGCTGATCTCAGCTATGTAAATTCCACAACAAAAATGTTTCTATATTTATATTCAGACAAATGCATCTGTGTCCTAAGATTACCCTACTTGCTATTCAGATCTTTTTTTCTTTTTTTTTTCTTTAAAAATGCCAAGTTCGTAACTAGCATCTGCTACTGGATTACTATAGAAGATACATTTCTTTAAAAGGGCCTTATAAACAATTTATATATTTGTGGGGGTGGGGGGGGGGGTTTGAAACCAGATGGCGGTAGGTGGTGTACGTATTTGAAACCAGATTCAAATCAAACTAATTTTTATTTCCTTCTATTGAAAATGTAATATTTTATTGCAGTTGAGTGTAATAAAGGTAATGAAGAATGGCTCAGATTTGGAGAAACCCAACAGAACCTCCATCCAGAGAGACGGATGTCGCAGGTGTAGGTTCCTCTTGACAAGAACAGATTTGGAAATTATTTAAAATTTTTGAGCATTTTTGGAATTCAATGACTACGGGCTGGATCCAGACTTAAGTAAGTGCCAGATGACATATGACTCCCCTGCAATCAACATGGTTTAGCCCAGGAATAACTAATTTCAAGCACTTACTTAAGTCTGGATCCAGCCCTACATGTAGAACATTGCAGCTAGTGTTAAAAAAAATAATATTTAAAAGGCCAAATAAAAGCACTTGAAAAGCAGCTAGAGAAGCTGAAGGAAGATATGAAAGTTAGTCATTTTGCAACCTTGTAGATCAAGTTGTTTATTCCCTTTACCAGAGCATAAGGGTTTGCAATGTCTTAAAATTGAATTGCTACCTTTTAACAACCATGCTTGATGCCAAGTTGAATTCTTATGTATGTTTTTGCTTCCCAATGACATTTATTTTCATAATGCAAACAGCTCACAGTTTGTAGATATAAATGTCCACCGTGTTAGCTTCTACTATGAAGGCTAGTGTAAAAAAACAAAGAAAAACAAAACCTGATTACATTGATGATGACTCAATACTATTTACCAATGTGATGATTATTGTTCACTTCCAAATGATATGATTTTTTTAAAATACCATTTGACCATTTTAGTGAAATCTAAAAACTCCAACATATCAAGGTGATGTGCAAAAACCAAAACCCAAAGATGATTTTAGAACTAAAACCAAAGCACACACATCTACATACATTTCTATATAAACACGAGTATACTAGTGAACCGTGGGGTAACGTAGGGTGTGCAGCTGCTATTGCTACAATTTCAGGTGCCTGACTTGCATTCATGGGGGACATGCCAGATATAACAGCCCTGAGCTGTCAGTGCTTGGCAGGTTCAATAGCGCTCAGCACTGAGCCTATGTCTGCTGAACTCTGTTTATAAATAAAAACCTAGCAGCTGCTTCCAGCTTAGTTTATCCTCTTCCAGCAAGAGGAGAGCCTGTGGGTATCTGAGAACAAAAAGTGCTGACAGCTGACTAAGCTCCCATCCAGTCTCCCATCCCATCGGGCCCCTCAACTGCTAAAAGTAGACTTGATTATTCAATCTATGATCCCGATGGTGCTTATAGTCTTAGCAGAATAAAATGCTTTACTTTACATTCATTACATTACAGTTGTGTATAATACAGCTTGCAAAACTGAGAAATTATATTTAGTTGAAAGGCTTATTTGAGAAGATTAATAGCCCTTAGCAGTCCCTTTCTTTGACTAAAACCTCTTTATACCTTCCATAATGTCCCCCTCTTGGGTCTATTATATTGCTGTTTGGTGATAGCCTGTTTTGCTGGCTCATTACAGATCTGTCTAGTTTCCAATACTAATATATCCAGTGACTGTATTGAGTGTTAGTGTCTATGCTGTGTATACTAATTACATTTCTCGTCATTTACATACAGCCTCCTAGGATTTGCTGTGCAACGTGTTTTACTTTGTGAGCATTTTAGGGGTGGTAGTGGTGAACCTACCCAGTCTGTCTGTTATCACCCAGTCTTGTTATAATGATTGTTAAAAGCACAGCGTTATCTTCTAGCCCTATATAAAAAAAATCTGTTAAAAAGTAAAATAAAATGATAATAAATAAATACATAAGGTGGGAATGATGCTTTTAAGAGAAATAAATTGTTTTCAAATAAATTATGATGGCAGGCTAGGTAGGATTAATAATAAGTTAATATGGCGTTCAATGTAAAAGATACTTGTCTTGGTAAAAGCTGTTTCATCCCCATAGACAGTCAGTTATACTGACCTGACCCCAGTGATCTTCATTGATGTCTTCCTCCAGGGAACTCTACAGCACTAAGTGGCTGTTCTTCTGCATATGCTACAGTGGTCACCAGGGGGTAGATCCAGAGCTACGTACACAAGTGATTTTACGCTAGGGTAAAAGTGCCCATTAGTATTTACTGCGCATGCACGCTGCAGATGGAGATTCTTCTTCTTCTTTTTCTTCTTCATATTATTATTAATAATAATAATTTTTACTAAAGCTTTTTCCTATTGCTCACAAATGATAAATAGCTATAATTTTATCCTGCAATTTAGAGTTGATCTAAGAAACATAATCTCTGCCGTTCAACATGTTTAACATGTTTTACTGATGTACGTTTCCACCTGTATTTATGATTACTCCTAGTGGTGGGAATCTCAGGATAGGAAAATAATAATAAATGCTAGAGCTACATGTGGTCTGCGTCATGTTACCATTCAAGTGCCACCTCCCTCTTGTTTTGCATAGTTGGCACAGGTATTGCATGCATCCTGGCTGTCTCCTAGCAACAGGACGTTCTCCAATAACATGGACAGGACAAAAGCTGGTTCCTCATTGGGTGGCATCTTCCTCAAATAAAAGTGTCAGGTCTCCTGCATTGCTCCAGTTGTTATTTGTTGATTCAGGCTTTATACCAATCCTGAGTTTATGAAAAAAACACAAAGTGTTTTATGGGCGCTAACTGTTACACAGAAACAGATACAATTCGTATTCACAATTAATAAGAGCAGCCGTCTAGGGGGTCTTGTGCAGGACTCCCTATCAAGGGGTCAAGTATAACTTAATCTCCGAAACAAACCAAGAAATAAAAGAGACAGTGCTAACAATGTGGGGATTAACTAAAACCACATTTGAGATATTATCTTTTTTATTTTCATTTGAGCTGCAATTAGCCAGTTATCCAGCAGGTGGCGCTGTGACGATCTGGTAGAGGAGGTTCCGCACACAGGAAATCCCCTCTGCAGAGTTCCTGAGTGTCACTGTCTTCAGCCAATATCCAGGATGTCTCCCCTGCTACCACTGCCCTACTCTGGACTGGTAAGTGGCCTGGGGGACCTTACCCTATGCTTTGCTTGTCCTATCTGCATGGGCTGTGGATAGCTGTGGAGGGATACAGATAGTGAAAGGACCAGGGAGACTAACAGCCATAACAAGGGGGCAGGTGAAGGCTGGCACTGTCAATGTGGGGCAGATGGAGGCTGTCAATGGGGGTAGACATCACATTGGAGGCTGGCACTGGCAATAGGGGGCAGATTGAGACTAGCAAATTGCTTTGAAAAAGTCCAACGTGGTGGACGAAATGCGTAAGCAAGGTTCATACCTGGAGCAACTTGTGTGACTACCACTACTCTCTAAACTTGAGTCCTGCGTACGGTGAGAACTAACCATCAGGCAATCCAGGGTTGGCCACCCTGACCTGCCTCACCTGATACCCCGTGCTAGCGGTGCACTACAACAATACAAACAGATAATTGCTGGAAAAGATCTGGAAGCGGTTGGCGGAGGACATCATTCCGTGGACACCAGGCAGCAAAAATATAAAAAAAGGCAGTAAAATCCACCTCACGGCATCTGTCTCCCTGGAAGCGGGTCCCGCGCAGCACTTTGCCATCTGTGCCAGCGTGTGACGGACCCCTAGCGGACACCAGGTGAACTGTAAGATTTTTCATCTAAAAGGGCTTCTTGATTCCCTTTTGTGCCTAGAACTCACATACTATACGCTATACCATCTGCATGATAATACTACTTGTATACTAAACATTGTTTCTATTAATTTATAAAAGTGAGGAGTAACTGTGCGAATTGAAGAAAAATCTAAGCTTTCCAGCAAATACAAAGAAATCTAAACTATACTAATGAGCAGTGTTGAATGAAGTGTCTACAAGTATTTACTCCAGGTTTATATTCTGACAAATATTGCTATTTTTGAGTGTCATTTATGAAGATGAATGCAATTGTTTTTAAGTGTTTATAATAAATGTTGTTCTTTATTTTCTCACGCCAGTATCAGCAATTCTTGAATATTATCTACTAATTAATTCACCTAAAGAGGTGAATATTTTTATGGTTCATTTTATTTATTTATAATATCTCAAATGTGGTTTTAGTTAATCCCCACATTGTTAGTGCTGTCTCTTTTATTTCTTGGTTTGTTTTGCAGTCCTGAGTTTATCCCTTGCTTACCTTATGTTTCTTCTCCTGTGTTCTCCTGCCTCACGGTATCTCTTCACTCCTTTCAACAGTGTGAGTGTTGGAGGCTGTGTGTGTGTGTGTCTCCTTGGCCCACTGTGTGCATGCATCATCTCACACAGCTCTCACCACCTGTTGATGTTTGTTTTCCATTCTTCTATCCACCTAGTCAGTTTTCCATTCAGCATAGTAATTTCTCTGAGGATTTCCAGTGTGGTCCAACCATCTCAATAATTGTGTTTTTATGCCTGATGTCCCCTGTACCTCACTCTTTGTTCACCAATCCTCCTATCTGGGTGCAGATTCTCTATCTCTCTCTCTGGTATTTGTTGTGGTGGCACTTGCGTTCTCGTCACTGCTTGTAGTGGAGTTCATCTGTCATATGCTAGTGCTACCACAGGGGGCCGTGACCAGCTGGTTGTTAGCAACGAAGTCTGCCCTTTGGTTTGTATGCACTACTTAACAGTTATTCAGTAAATTCAAGTTCAAGACCTGTGTCAGTACTATAACACCGACTGCAATCACCACAGAGCTACAAGAGCTCCATAATAAGAAACAGATGAATGGTTGCTTTGCCACAAACACAACATTACACACACCTGGTATGACTTCCATGTGGCATAGGGGTGGATCCAGAAGTAAGTGCTTGAAATGAGTTACTCCTGGGCTAAACCATGTTGATTTCAGGGGGAGTCAAGTTAATTGTATTTATTGTATGCAGGGATATATCTTTGAATTGCTTACTGCACACAGATACTGACCAGCTTTACTATCACACTGTTATTTAGACTTGGGCTGGGAAACAACCCCTCAACTATATTACTCTATTACAGATGAAATATGAGAACGCCTAAGTCGCACCTCTTTGCCAGCAATCACAGTGTGGATACATAGGACTGTATAGATTCATCTCCCTTTTAATTTGTAGTGTAGAAAGTGTGCCTGTCCATGAATATGTTCTTTACAGGCAGGCAGATTTCTTTAAACTTTGCAATCAGGATGTCAGGATCCTCTCTGTCTTCCCCATCAGCGTACACAAATGCCTCTGATTTGTCTACTGCATCAGTACCNTCCCGGGATACCGGGAGTACTGCCCGAATTTCGGGAGTCTCCCGGACATTCCGGGAGAGTCGGCAACCCTGGAGTAGACACGCCATTCCCTTTTAAATCGCAGCCACATTTTCATCAAACACAAGTGGGTTTATTCTCCTCAGACCTTGAGCCATGTCAGCATCCCACTTCTGACACCATGTAAAAGTGTGTGTGACACAAGAAGGATGACACTTTTGGTGCTGTAAAACAACAGGTCTTTACTCCTCAGACTCTGGTAACAAACTGAACTGCCCAGTCACCAGACAGGAAGTGAAACCCCCACAACCTCTGACCTCACAACGTGTGCTGGTGAAACAGACATGCTACAACAATACTAAAGGTGTCCATAATTACATCATGAAAACCTGGGAACTGATCCATAGATGGGGCTGGATCTAGACTTAAGTAAGTGCTTGAAATGAGTTACTCCTAGGCTCAACCATGTTGATTGCAGGGGGAGTCAAGTTAATTGTATACATTGCATGCAGCGATATATCTTTGAATTGCTTACTGCACACAGATACTAAGCAGCTTTACTATCACACTGTTATTTAGACTTGGGATAGGAAACATCACCTCTGAACTCTAATACTGTTTGCAACAGACGAAATATGACTCCCCTGCAATCAACATGGTTTAGCCCAGGAGTAATTAATGTCAAGCTCTTACTTAAGTCTGGATCCAGCCCATAGACACATATACTGGAGCAAGTTGAGTGCAAATCTAGCTAGGGAGCAGAGGGAGAGCAGACTAGCCCCACTAAGCAGAATTTGATGACAGTGGATTTGAAGTGCCGGCATATGCTTCATCTGAAAATAAAACTACACGTTCCTTTCCACATTGTTATGTAGTACGATTTATGCCTGTAAGCCTCCGTCTAAGCAGTAAAAGCTATTTACAAAATATATTATTCATTTCAGATAACTTTTCAAATGGGAATAAAGTGGCCTTCTGTCTCACTCAGAATAATAATAACATTTTTAGCTCAGTTACACTTGGGAACTATAAAGATTTCTTGCAGCTTCTTTTTTTTTTTAACTATGCAACTGTGCACTTTCCATACACATTATATCAGTGATTGTATTTAATGACAGCTCACAATGCTAACATTGGAGACATATAATTATTTCTATGTATTTCTACTGAGCCTGAGGAAGCTGCATTGTGTCCTGTACATGTATTTACCTGTTGCATAATGAAGAAGAAAAAAAATGACAACACGTATTCAAAACATCTTTTATTGCGTGTAACACTAAATGGATGTAATAGCCTAAAGAAATGAAGACATGTAAATTCCAAAGGGATAGGATTCCTTGCTCATTGTTCTGTTAAATAGTTTGGAGTATTTGTTTGCACTTTGTAATGATCGAGAAATTGATCATAGAGAGATCATTACAAGTGTAATGACCTGCATAATATTGTTTAAGCACCTTTCAGACCTGCTCAGAATACAGCTGCAGTTCTTTCTATAGTCCTCAGTGATTTACTAAACTTTGCACTTACTGACATACTGTCAGATTTTTATTGCTATCTGTTATTTCCTATTTATATTGTAGTTATTTCCAGACTATATTAATTACATATTATATCCAAAAGAAGCAAGAACCGTATTTCAATGGTGCACAAGTTGTCCAACAAAATTCTCAATTAAAAAAAAAAACATCTTTATTTTAACATACACAGCAAAAAGTTTCTGTTTAAAATAGTAGATACATATAATGCATAACTGTATTATTAAAATGCAAACCCTATCTCCTCATTGTGCTAATATGTATCACTCTCATCTTAAGTATATTCAAATACTGGCTCATTACGATCATTTTATGTAGCAAACAATCAATTATTCACAAAGTATAATATCCTCCTCATTGTAACATTGTAGGCACATTGTGTTGGTTCGCAGCTCACCACTCCTGCTCCAAGGAGCATCTGAATTACCCTTGTGGCCTCCAGAGCAGTGTTGGAGCGGATAGCAGTGGGTCAAATTTCTCGGAGCCAGATTTAAGTATAGGCAGGGAGGCGGGTAGCAACTTCAAAACACCTGACGTACGTTTCGCTGTTACGCTTTGACGAAGGCTTGTATGTCAGCTGGTGATGGTGCTTGGTATTTAAGTTACATCTATCCAATCATATGGGGGTTGTATATGGTGCACATCCAATCACATAACTCTAAAATCGGAAGATACATATATTAATTACAGCGTAACGGATAAGACAAAAGAGAGGCTCAGGCATACCTAAGTGTTAGAAATCCAGGTTATACATAAGGTGACAGTAACTGCAAGTAATGTTTGACTCAGTGTTATATATCCCATTATCATTAAAGGGGCAGGCACAGTTAAATCAATGTCAATGTTAATGGTACTCCATTATACATAACTTTAATTACAAGGTTCCCACTCTCATATTACACATATATACAGTGACTAATGAAAAAGAGTGACAGATGAGTATTCCAATAACAGTCTGACACCTATCGCTATGTGTGTTCAAACTTAATCATAAATGCACATCATAACAGTCTGGTCATATACTTGCACAGGCTCACAAAAATGAGCCAAATTCGTTGTTTTCATTTAGGCCATATGGAGCAATTGTGTTTAGCATAAATATCATTCTAGATTCTTGTTGTTGCAATACCCTTACAAAGTCGCCACCCCTAACATGTGGAGTAACTTTCACAAGGCAAAAAAAATGGAAACCCACCAATGAGCCTTTGTGACATAGCAGAAAATGTCTTGCGACACTAGTAAGTGCTTTCATTTTCATTTTATCCTTTTCTGCATTCACAATATTTCTTGTGTGTTCATATATGCAAGTGCGCAAGGTATGTTTCGTCATGCCAACATACTTCAACTGACATGGGCATATAATACAATATATCACTCCATTTGATGAGCAATTAATAAATTCATTGATATCACACACATTGCCAAACCTGTCGGTAAAATCTTTACATTTTCTCATATATTGGCACTGATTACAGTGGCCGCATGCAAAAGATCCTTTGGTTACAGACTTCTTCTTATGTCTTGGTTCGAAATGACTCTGAACTAATGAGTCCTTCAGACTCCTACTCCTACGCCACAAAATGTCAATCTTTTGACCTAAGATCTGTGTTAAATCTACATCTGTGTGAAGTACACCAATATGTCTATTTAATATACTATTAATCGTTTTCCATTTTTAATATACCATTAATCGTTTTCCATTTGTCACAATATGCAGAAATAAAGTGAACCTCCAAAGCCTAACTCTAACCCTCCATACCCCACAGCCTAACCCTAACCCTCCATACCCTGCAACCTAACCCTAACCTTCTCCTTAAGCACTAACCCTAACCTTAGCCTGCCACAGCCTAACCCTCCTGTGTGAACAATTTAGCTGGTGGCTATATTGTGTTTAAACTACAGCCACTACGGAGCCACATCCTTGTTCTAGCAATGGTATTTACTTTTGCAGCTTCATTCTGTTGCAGTGTAGGATTACATCTGGGAGGTCATTTTGCTGTAACTACATTTCTTCATCTTCCTCTGAGTTCAGTACATATAGAAATTAAGCATGTCACTATTATGGCATGTCAAGGGCAAACAATCTATTCTATCCATTGAGAAATATGAAAAGTAATAGAAAATGGCAGCAGAAGATATAACATGGCATTTATTTGGAAAAATAATTAATTGAAGGCTAAGTATAGCATTCCAGACTTATGCTCCTGTTCCCGTCCTGCCTTCTGTTTAGTGGTGTTATTTAAGGTAATATGTTAATATAAGAACGCGTGTACCTTGTATGCTTCCCAGATGAATAATACATTTGTCATTCAGCTATTATTTGAAAGAACAAGATGTGAAAACAGGAATTCTCCTCTGGTACACGTGCTTGAAGCAAACCCTTTCTGGAAACCATATAATCATTGTATTTTACTAAATTACAGGTGGTGGCGTTAGACTTACTGTGAGTGCTACAAATATCCAATACAAAGGTATTGTGTAACAGCATAGTACTTAAGCAAAGACCATTGGGCCTGATTCAAATTTAAGTTAAGAGAGGAAAGTTACTTCTGGGCTAAACCATGTTGATTTCAAGGGAAGTCCAGTTAATTGTATTATTTGCATGCAGGACTATGATTCAGATGCAGCGTCAGGGATAGAAACTGCTATCTCCATATATCCTGGCGGTGGACCGGCACTCACAGACAAATAAGCAAGGAGGCAAAAACTCCTGCTATTCCAATGCTTCAGGTTCAGTAACTTATTGTTCCTCGACAAAAGGTTAATATTATGTTCGATATATATATGTAGAGATAGATATATATATAGATATATATATATAGCTTAGTTGATGTAAAGTTTAATAAATAAGTAGCATGTAATGGCCCCTTTCTAATGTATCTGACCAGTCAACCACAAAAAGCTACTCTGGTAATGACAACGCTGTGTACAATCTTGATGGACATCATTAAATACATCAATATATGGAAAATGAGAGTGGTATGGCAATAAACTGAACATGAATATGACTAACTGATTATTAATGGTCATTAGTTAAAGTTTCTATCTTCAGAACAGATATGCTGTATGAATATATTTTACTGTGTGATGTTCTAGTGAGTGTGCTTCTGTACTACGATGGTCTTAATTTTGAAAAACAATTGCATCACAGCTGAATGCAGTCTACCGGTAAATTACCACCAGTCTGCATTTTAGAAGGCTGCGGTTGAGAAGTAAGTAATTTTATCTAACCCTACCCGTAGCCCTTTCCTGACCCTAACCCTCCATTTCCCACAGCCTAACCCAAACATTCCCGTTCTTCAGTCCTAACCCTGACCCTCCATATTCCACAGCTTCAACCTCCATGCTCATCGCTCTCACCTTTGCACCGTTTTTGATGTATAAGATCATGTCTATTCTTTGTCAAGGCATGATATTTAGCCTTCTTGACCAGTCTCCTACTGTAACCCCTTTGTAGTAATCTGTCAGATAATTCTTGCGCTCTTTTACCAAAGACCTCATCATTCTAACAGTTCCTACGTAATCGTAGAAATTCCCCTCTGGGTATATTATTCTTCACAGACGGAAGATGTGCACTAGAATAGTGCAAGGTAGAATTTGTGGCTGTTGATTGTCGAAAAATATCGCTTTCGAGATGTCCTGTTTCGGAAACATCAAGTCAAGAAAACTGATTTGTGTCTTACTATACTCTGATGTGAGTTTGATGTTTAAATCATTTTGGTTCAATTCTGAAATGAATGTATTAAGACTGTGCTCATCTCCCTCACTGACCATCAGCACGTCGTCGATATAACGCATCCAAACTCTCACACCAGATTTGAACCCGTGCATCCTGTACACAAATTCTGACTCCCACCAACCTAGGATAAGATTTTCAAATGTGGGCGCGCAAGCCACGCCCATCGCCATCCCATACAGCTGTATGTAATATGAATATAAAAAAATTATGGGTTAAAACAAACTCCAGCATTTCTAATAAGAAGGCCCCAAAGTCACCTTGATGATCACTTTGATCACTGTCAAGGAAAGACCTCACAGCACCAATACCCAGACTGTGTGATATGGACGTGTACAGGGACTCCACATCCATACTAACTAGCCACATATTCTCTGTGACAACTAAGTTCTCAATTTTTGTCAGTACTTGAAGTGTGTCCCTCACGTAGGAGGGTAATTCATAAACATACCTCCTTAAGTGGTGGTCTAGGTATCTGTTTAATTGCTCTGTGAGGCTACCCTTCCCAGAGACAATGGGCCGTCCCGGTGGTAAGGATTCATTTTTGTGTACTTTCGGGAGAAAGTATATTGTTGCCACTTTTGGATTTTCCAATTGAAATCCGAATTGGATAGGGGGCCATCATGTTGTGCTCTCTTGATCAGTCTCTGGTAAGTAATGAGAAAGTTAGGGGTGGGATCAAATAATACTTTTTTATAGCACTGTACGTTGTTAAGTTGTCTGTAAGCTTCAGACATATATAGCGCTTTGGACAAGATTACAACACTGCCCCCCTTATCAGAGGGCTTTATTACTACTTCCCATGTGTTTAGTTCTTTAATTGCCCTCCTTTCATCTTTGGTCAAATTCGATGATTGGTTATACTTATTCCCCTCATCCCTATATAATCTATCCAGATGTTGGGATACAAGGTCATGATAGATTTTCACTTGGGGACATAACCCAATTCTTTATAGTCGCGCACTCATGTATTCATTTAAATGCCTCCCCCCACATACTTTCATGTAAATCTTTAAGTACGTATTTATACTATGCCCATCCACACGTATGTCCCCATAAGCGATTAACATGTCCGTGCCTAAAGGACTTACATGCGTATAATTAACGTAACTTATTTAAATAAAGTTACTACGCATTCGCAGTACCTAAAAACACGCACGCAACTCCACGTACAAACAAATCTGTAAATAAGGCACTTTATAAACAACTAGCAAAAGTATCAGGCATTGCCCAGTTGGACCTCTCGTTTGTGTACACTGGGCAGAACCAAAAGGGATGGGGCTTATGGAAAAGAGGGTATGATGAGAGCAAATAAGGTCAGTTGAGAGTGGACTTTGGACACAACAGGAGGAGAGTCTATTATGTCCCAATTTCGGGATTTTAAAGTTGGGTGCTATGTTTTTGATGTTATGTTTATGACGTACAGTACATACTGTATCATCAAGCAGCTGTGCAGTATAGTATTAATAACTTGAAGATTGAGGCGCTGTCATTCCTGCATGGCTTGAGGAATCTGGAGGAAACTTGGTTTTGGGGCCCTGAAGTTGAGTTGAAACCCTGCCAGTATTACAAGTTGGATAAATAAGAGTATGTGTACCAAGTTTCAAAAGTTGCACTTCTACCTAAATAAAGGATATCTCTAAGTGTTTTTATCACTGGTCCGGATGCTACAATCACAAGAGGCAAATCATTGTAGCTAACAACCTTGGTTCTGACCTAGGGCCTCATTTACAAAAAACGATTTGTTAAAAATCGCCATAAGTCGCGTGATTTGACCCTCTAAACTCACATCGCGGTATTCACAAAGGGTCAAATCACGTGATTTATGTGTTTAAAAAAATCGCCATGGCAAACATCGCTGGACAGATGTTTGCCATTCAAAACATAGAAAAAAAATCGTTGTATTCACTAAAGGCAATTTGAAGAAATCGCCTTTAGTGAGACATGAAATCACAAAAAAAAGAGAGGTGCGATTTTACTGTGATCTTCCGTCCCTGACCATCAAAAACACATGTCAATATACTTGACATGTGTTTTTGTGTGTGAAAAAAGCAAATGCTGCATGGCTGAAAGCCTTAGCCATGCTGTGCTGATAGAACTACAAGGCTAAGCATTGCTTAGCCTTGTAGTAATATCAGCGTCAGCATGGTAAGGCTTCCTAAATAAACATTTTCCCTGACTAATATTAACCCCTAATGTGTTCACTTACCTCCTGTGGTCCTGTGTCCTATACTAAGTGTAGTGTCATGTAGTGTGTGGTATAATAAAAATGTTTTCCACTCACCGTTTGCTGTCATCTGTCTTGGGAAGCCTTGCTAGTTGTGAAGAATCTTCTTCTGTTGATTGGAGTCCTGGCGTCGGCTTGCTTGCAGTGGTCCGTTCTTCAGCTCCGGCACCTCTGCATTTTCTGATCTTGCCACGGCGGGTATGGGCACCTCCTCCTCTTCTTTGCTGCTCCTACTGCCATTCTGTCGCTAGGGCCTCCTCCCCTTCTTCGCTGCTCTTAATGACCATTTTGCTGCTAGGGGGCAGCCTTTTATTTAAATGATGACGTCAGAGGCCAGAGTGTAACTGATGTCATCATTTAAATAAAAGGCTGCACCCTAGTGAACGAATGGTCATTAGGAGCAGCAAAGAAGAGGAGGAGGAGCCTGTCCCCGCCGTGTCAAGATCTGAAGATGCAGAGGAGCCGGAGCTGAAGAACGGGGAACCCACTGCAAGCAAGCCAACACTAAGACTCCAATCAACAGAAGAAGATTCTTCACAACTAGTAAGGCTTCCCAAGACAGAGGACAGCAAACGGTGAGTGATAAAAACTTTTATATTAGTCAGGGAAAATGTTTATTTTACAGGGACACATTGTAATCTATTTCAGTATGTTTATTGTACACTGTATTTTTTTTTTACACACAGCACACGCAGCGCAGCATGGTTAAAAGTTTTACCATGCTGACGCTCATAGAAATTTTTTAACTCATGCGAGTTGCTGCGATTTTTTAAAGGGCTAATCGCGGTGGTTTTCAATAGAAAACCACCACGATTTAGCCCTTTAAAAAATTGCAGCAACTTGTGTGATTTGATTTAAATCGCGGTAAAATCGCATCTTTGTGAATACCGCGATTTAAACCAAAAAATCGCGGGTAAATCGCGGAGAGATGAAACGATTTCATCTCGCCTGCAAAAATCGTTTTTTGTAAATAGAGCCCCTAGAGTTTGAGAGCACACAGTACTGCAAGATACTACTACACACAAATAGTAATTTACTGTAGATATCAGTAAAGAAACATCCTCTCTTAACTGTAATTATGTTTTTATAGTTTAAATTAGCCTCCCCTGCAATTCAAGTTGGTTTGACATAGGTATACATATTCACCTGTTTGCTCTTACTCTTAAATTCTGGATAAACCCTTTATATGGCAGAGAAATGGGGATGAATACAAAAAGCATAACTATCATAGGTGCTGGAATGCTTAGAATGCACCCTGCGCTCTAAGGGCCTCATTTAATAAAATCGCTTTTGGGCTGTGATTATGAATCGCCAGCTATCGTGGCGATTTTGCCACAATTTTATCTTTTCATTACAAAATTATCCCTGAAAAAATTGCCATCGATCCTGTGTGTGTGTTTTTTTTTTTGTTTAATTGCCCAGCGCAGCAGGCTTCTAACCCTTATCATACAGGAGATGATAGTACCAGAAGGCACAGCATGGCCATGTGTTTCTGGCCATGCTATGCCTTCTAGTACTATAAGCATCAAGCATGGCAAGGGTTATTGTCATGGTGCAGCATAAAAAAATGTGCCCCTTTCCTGTCCTATAAACATTATATGTCCCCGTTCTGAATAAATCATATGTAGCTGTCCCCGTTCAGAATCAATCATGTGTAGCTGCACCCATTATAAATTACACATACATAGCTGCCCCTGTTCAGAATAAATCATATGTAGCTGCCCTTGTTTTGAATAAAACATATGTCGCTTCTCCCATTCAGAATAAATCTAGCCAGACACTATAAAAGGACCCCAGGAAAGGCATGAGTCATTCGCCGGAGGGACCCACATGAAGAAGCAGCTGCGCATCTGCCACAGTGAGTCGAAGAGGAGGAGCCGGACAACACAGCTGCGCCTGGCAAGACTGAGGACATCTGAACATTGAGTATGTTTTTGCTTTTAATGTAATAAGGAAACGTTACAATATTTTAGGAGACAACTACTGGTGTTTAAATCCTAATGTAGGCATCTACATCAGTTTTGTTAATAATGGGGGCAGCTACATCTGTGTAAAACGGGGGCTGCTACATATGATTGATTCAGAATGGGGGCAGCTACATATGATTGATTCTGAACGGGGACAGCTACATATGTTTTATTCAGAATGGGGGCAGCTACATATGATTTATTCTGAACGGGGGCAGCTACATCAGTTTTGTTAATAATCGGGGCAGCTACATCTGTGTAAAATGGGGGCTGCTATATGTGATTGATTCAGAATGGGGGCAGCTACATATGTTTTATTCAGTATGGGGGCAGCTACATATGTTTTATTCAGTATGGTGGCAGCTACATATGATTTATTCTGGACGGGGACAGCTACATATGTTTTAATCAGACATGTGGTTTTCAGCTAAAGTGTGTGTCGCTTTCAATGAAAGCGCAACACACAGAAGGCGTTTTTTTAGTAGGCGCTTTTGTCTAATCGCCTTTAGTGAATCCGGCGATTCCTTTGTGTTGCGTGGCAAACATCTGGACGCGTTTTTGTCTGCAATCTTTGCCGTGTCAATTTTGCTAAAGGCTAAAGTCCCGGGACTTTGGACATTTTTAGCAAAAGTGACCTTAGTAAATGAGGCCCTAAGAAAGCTGTCAGGGTCTGGCAGTTTAAGAGAGTACTCAGCACTCCATGTATGAATGCTAAGCTCTGATTATAAATACACTGCTAGAACTGAGAACAACTCTAGGTAGCATTGGAGAAGTATTCCAGGCAGTAGTGAGCAGGGGTGGATCTATAATTGTCTTAGGGAGTGGTTTATATAAGACCCTTCCCCTTTTCTATGATTATCTCTCTCCAGTTATTCTCTTCCCCAACACAAGCCTCTCTGTGCTCTATCTCCCCATATTCTCTTCACCTTTCTCCTAGTGGCATCACAAGTGGAGTGCAGGGAGTGGGTACTGCACCAGGTGACAGATTATAAGATGGGTGACGTTGCCTGACCACACTGCCTAAGTAAATGCTAAACATAGGCTTTGAAATTGCTATTTGCATCCAGAAGATAGCAATACCCTGAAACCAATTCAGGGTGTCAGCACTCCCACAGATACAAATCACAAGAAAACCAGCTAGTACTAAGAGCTATATTACTTACTGTAACAGGACACAAAGAAAACTTTTACCTCTCTTGATCCTGGACACTTTTATGCACAACATCAGCACAGAGAATGGAAAGAGCGGAGAAATCAATCTATCTAAAGGGAGAGCAGAAGAATTGGGGGCAATGATCTGCACAGTGAGTCCTCTAATAAGAGGAAACAGAAACTTTTCTCCCACTATTTCAATGGATATTGGTTTTACTTGAATGCTTTCACCAGTATTGGCAAAATGATTCTATCACTCTCTGGTTGTATATTTGATCTGAGTAACAGATCTTTTGTCTTTATGTTAGACAATTTATTCCATCTGTTTCCTGTACTATCATTTGAATTTTGCTTGTGACACTAGTGGAGGAAACAGAAATTTACCTTATTGACTATTTAAATGATTATTGACTCTTCACTAGAATTACCTCTAATACACTCTATATGAACCGAGTGCTTGATTATTCTATTTACTTTTTTATTTGCTGGACTATCCACTACATTTGGTATATTTCCAGGATTCTCTATGGTCTGGTATTTCTCCCCTTGTTCTTTCTAAGGCCATTCTGCCATTTATTTACTGTACTTTGTCAGCTATTCTCTCAGTCGCACTTCTTAACCCACAACTTCATTCTCTTCTCCCCTGGACATTAATTACTTGCATTATAATCTTCTCTTCTTTTCTCTTCTGAATTTCCCATCTGTGCTTCTTCCTGAATTGTCTCCACATTGCAGACCTCACATCAGCTGTCAGTGAGAGAATAAACAGCCATTAATGCAGACGTATCTACATAACCAAGAGCCAAAAGTTCAAACATGCAGGCTCACTAATATAACCAATGCTGGGGATTCATGTCCGCAATACCATCTCTCAGGTTGGCATATCTGGGGATTAAAAGCTGATCTCTAAAATATAAATCTGCAACTGCTGCTATGAGACACAGGTCAGAGACAAAGGAAGGAAGAATAAGGAACAGGATTCCAAAATAGGTTGGTGCTGTAGAAATGAGGGGTGTTGGTAAGAAATTTATAACTCAGAGGAAATGCTTTGGATTGAGACCTGAAAGAGCTGCACCACAAATTATGTTAAAGGGGTAGTGCCAATGATCAGATACTATAATTGCAGCGACTTCTTGTAGCCCATTCAGAGATCCGTTTTTGCGCGGACTTCCGTGCGTATTTTTAGGATCGGAGTAACTGCGCATGTGTAGTAGCTTTATTTACGCTATTTACGTTGAATTTATGCACGGAAGTTTATTAGGCACTTGGGGACATACGTGCGGAGGGGCATGGTTGAAATCGGTACGGACAAAGTTATGTGAAAGTGGGTGGGGGGGTGCATTTAAATGACCATCTGGGGGTGCGGTTAGTTAGAGTGAGGGGGGAGTGTGAATGGGTGTTTCATTGCAACGTACGTGCGTATAATTGCGTACTTTTTACGAACGGATCAGTGAATACGGCCCAGAATGTTATGGTCTGTTGTTGGTTAATTGAAAAAGTGCTGGGGTGCCTTTTTTGTATCTGTATATATATATATATATATATATATATATAAATATAAGAGATGTGCGTCTGGCCATTTTTCGTGTTTTGGTTTTGTAATATATATATATATTGTTTTTTACATGAAAACTGACTTCATATAAGTTGCAAAATGGAAGGTTAAAGGTTAAAAATAATGATTTTTATTTGAAATAATAATTTTGTCCTTCAAATTTTGCTTTCGTCAAAGAATGCTCCTTTTACAGCAATTACAGCATTGCAGACCTTTGGCATTCTAGCTGTTAATTTGTTGAGGTAATATGGAGAAATTTCACCCCACGTTTCCTGAAACACCTCCCACAAGCTGGATTGGCTTGATGGGCATTTCTTGCGAACCATATGGTCAAGCTTCTCCCACAATAGCTCAATGGGGTTATATATGGGGTGAAATATGGTGACTGCGCTGGCCACTCCATTACAGACAGAACACCAGCTGCCTGCTTCTTCCCTAAATAGTTCTTGCATAATTTGGAGGTGTGCTTTGGGTCATTGTCCTGTTGGAGGATGAAATTGGCTCCAATCAGGTGGCGTCCACAGGGTATGGCATGGCGTTGCAAAATGGAGTGATAGCTTTCCTTATTTAAAATCCCTTTTAACTTGTACAAATCTCCCACTTTACCATCACCAAAGCAGCCCCAGACCATCACATTACCTCCACCATGCTTGATAGATGGGGTCAGGCACTCTTCCAGTATCTTTTTACTTGTTCTGCGACTCACAAATGTTCTTCTTTGTGATCCAAACACCTCAAATTTCGATTCGTCTGTCCATAACACTTTTTTTCTGTCCAATGTCTGTGTTCTTTTGCCTATATAAATCTGTTCCTTTTAGATATGGCTTTTTCTTTGCCACTCTGCCTAGAAGGCCAGCATCCTGGAGTCGCCTCTTCACTGTAGACGTTGACACTGGGTTTTGCGGGTACCATTTAATGAAACTGCCAGTTGAGGACCTGTGAGACATCTATTTCTAGAACTAAAGACTCTAATGTACTTGTCTTCTTGCTCAGTTGTGCACGTGGTATCCCACTACTCTTTCTACTCTGGTTAGAGCCTGTTTGTGCTGTTCTCTGAAGGGAGTAGTACACACCATTGTAGGAAATGTTCAGTTTCTTGGCAATTTCTCACATGGAATAGCCTTCAGAATAGAGAGTTCACTTTTTCTGGCCATTTTGAGAGTATAATTGAACCCACAAATGTGATGCTCCAGATACTCAACTAGCTCAAAGTAAGGCCAGTTTTATAGCTTCTCTAACAAGCAAACATACATCCGCAGATGTATGTAACTAATTATCTGACTTAGAAAGTTATGGTTAGTTACTGGGTAATTGCAAGAGTGCTAGAGAGAAAGAGAGAGAGAGAGAGAAAACTCCCCCTGTCACTCCCCTCTCTCTGTTGTAAGCAGTGTCAATTATGCAGCCATTGGTCATCCGATCACTGATCCGCTCACAAGTGGGATTCCCATTCCACAATGTAAAATTTATATGCTTCCCCCCCTTTGTGGGCGGAGGGGAAGCACAGCCCCTTTTAACTTAAAAGCCATCAACTATGTTCCGTAAGATGGAAGTTATATTATTAAAAGTAACATAACATCTGGTGAGTGCATGTGACCTCCAGTCCATAGTGCCCACTTACGCACTTTGCATGCATAAGTGGGCTCACGTTATTAAGGGCTGGATCCTGACTTAAAAAGGAGCTTGAAATTGCAAACAGTATTAGAGTTGAGAGGTGATGTTTCCTATCCCAAGTCTGAATAACAGTGTAATAGTGAAGCTGGTCAGTATCTGTGTGCAGTAAGCAATTCAAAGATATATCCCTGCATGCAAAGAATACAATTACCTTGACTCCGACTGAAATCAACATGGTTTTGCCCAGGTGTAACTTTCCTCTCTTAGCGCCATATTCAGAGAACCGTATTTGCGAGAAGTTCCATGCGTATTTTTAGGGACGTTTCAACTGCGCATGCGTAGTAACTAAAGTTACAGTATCCACAATGAATTTACGCACGGAAGTCCATTAGGCATGAATCGCACGTGGGAAGATCCGTATGGAGGGGCGTGTTTATAATCCGTCCAGAAAAAGATGCGTGTAAGTGGGTGGGGGGGGAGGCATTTAAATTTGAGGGCGAGGTGAAGGTGCGGTTAGCTAGATACGCACGTACGGCAGCAAAATACGCACGGAACTGCACACTTAAATGTACGGGTGGGTTGAGGCACACGTAAGTCACCGTGCCCTGTCCATGTGAGGGGAGTGTCATGGGTGTTACCTTGCTACGTCCGCGAGAATATTTACGAACTTTTCACAGACGGTTCTTTGAATACGGCCCCTAATTTCACGCTCTTTCTTAAGTCTGTATCCAGCCCTAAGGGAGTATCCGGTCAATAATGCTTAATCAGTAAAAAAACAAGAAATTATTATACCAATTTCCGAGACAAATATGTTTTATTACATGTACTTCTAAAGGACACTGTGCAGTCCAGCTCCAGCTCTGCAATCCAGCTCCAGCTCTGCAGTCCAGCTCCAGCTTTGCAGTCCAGCTCCAGCTTTGCAATCCAGCTCCAGCTTCGCAGAACTACTCCAAGTTTCCTTCGCACCCCAGTCTCATTTAACAGACTTTATTTCTAGTCCTGTCCCCGTTCATCATTGGACTCTGGTTCATTACCTGTTGAGTTTTCGGACTTGTTCGCATTGTATTCCTCTTGCTGCTAACCTAGTATTACCTCAGGTTATCCTATTGTACCCACTGTATGCACCACTCGTATATTAAACCAGCCAGCTTTCATTTTACATCCGCTTCACTGTCTCAGTCCCTGGAACCCGTAACCGATCCCTCCAAACCCTCGATTGTGACAGCGTGCATAAGTGGGCTCACGTTATTAAGGGCTGGATCCTGACTTAAAAAGGAGCTTGAAATTGCAAACAGTATTAGAGTTGAGGGGTGATGTTTCCTATCCCAAGTCTAAATAACAGATAATAGTAAAGCTGGTCAGTATCTGTGTGCAGTAAGCAATTCAAAGATATATCCCAAAGAATACAATTAACTTGACTCCGACTAAAATCAACATGGTTTTGCCCAGGTGTGACTTTCCTCTCTTAGCGCCATATTCAGAGAACCGTATTTGCGAGAAGTTCCATTTGTATTTTTAGGGACGTTTCAACTGTGCATGCGTAGTAACTAAAGTTACAGTATCTACAATGAATTTACGCACGGAAGTCCATTAGGCATGAATCGCGCGTGGGAAGATCCGTATGGAGGGGGGTGTTTATAATCCGTCCAGAAAAAGATGCGTGTAAGTGGGTGGGGGGGAGACATTTAAATTTGAGGGCGAGGTGAAGGTGCGGTTAGCTAGATACGCACGTACGGCAGCAAAATCCGCGCGAATATTTGAAAACTTTTCACGGACGGTTCTTTGAATACAGCCCCTAATTTCAAGCTCTTTCTTAAGTCTGGATCCAGCCCTAAGGGAGTATCCGGTCAATAATGCTTAATCAGTAAAAAAACAAGAAATGATTATACCAATTTCCGAGACAAATATGTTTTATTACATGTACTTCTAAAGGACACTGTAACTCTTAGCCTTTATTTCATTTGTCTCCATAAATAAGACATTACTGCTGAGTATAAGCCTGTTTTGTAGGTCATACACAGAATTACCCCTTGAGGAAATATGGTTAGAATGACACTTTGTTTTCACCACTTAATATTTATTTATTTATTTTTAGCATAATTTATACATATTTGTCTGATCTCCAAGAATCGCACAATGAAAAAGATTTGTGAACTTGTAAAGAACAATTGTTTATGGACAGCTATTTCCCTGCTTCCGTGATTAAATTGTTCCACGGGAGCTGGCAAGTTCAGCACAGATAATATGTGCCTGGGTTGCAAATTCTAGCTGTGGATAAGGAATGTGTAATTTCAGATACATTAGGTCTTCATAAACCATAATGAATTTGAGCAGAACACATTTGTGAAATCGTTTTTGCTTTCTATTTCCTGATTAATAAAGATGAGCATAAACTTCATGTTAACCACACTTTGATCCATTTTACTAACCTATTCTGAATAATGCTTTGTCCAGCATAAAACAAACAGCACATTATTTGCTCTTTAACTTGCAATATGTCTGCTCCAGCATTATATTATATTATATTATGTATCCTGTATACCTATTATATAATAATGGAATCAGTTCTCTGTGCAATTATCATTTTGCATTTTTTTCTCAGCTAGAGCACAATTACCATTTCTATATACAGTAAATTGTTTTCCATTTCATTGCACAACCAGAGATGTTGATGTGTCTACAAAGTCAAGTCAAGCAAAAACAAAAGAGGACACCATCCATTTCCTCACGAGGTCTATGTTTACAGCAGCACTATAAATAAAGTGGACCATTGTGCTGAAGGGCTTTATGTTTTAAAAGGACAGTAAATATACAGCTTGTGCTGTAGACCAGAAGGAAGTTAGATTGCAAGCTCTGTGGTTAAAGATTTGTAAAAACTACCACTAGGTCTGCACACACTTTGGACCATATCCACACTACGTAACAATAGCCCACTTAGGCACGCAAGGTGCGTAAGTGGGCTGAATGGACTGAAGGGCGCATGCTTTCCGTACGTGCCGGGGTCTGTCCTTCCGAGAGAGAGGGGGGAGTGCATGTGCCCTGTCACTCCTCTCTCTCGTGCAGGCTTTATGGCAAATTACGCTGCCTTAAGTCAATCGTGCGGATCAGTGGTTCTTACGATCACTGATCCGCACAAGTGTGGGAGCCCCCTCCCACGCTGTACACTTAGCATGCTTCACCCCGGAAGGGAAGCACAGTCCATTCGTAACACTATCGTAACATCTGAAGGTCGCATGTGCCCTCCAGTCAAATCAGGCCACTTTTGCACCTTGCTTGCGTAAGTGACCTGGCGTTATCAGGTTTGGATCCGACCCATAGTTCTGTACGATGGCATTTAAGAACAAAGGGGCTGTGCTTCCACTCCGCCCACTAATGTGGTAAAGGGTACAGTGTGAGTGTCACCACCCACATATGAGCCGATCAGCAGGCGGACGGACCGCTGATCCGCAAGTGTGACTTAATGCTGCTTCAAGGCAGCATACGTCACACTGTTTATGACCGAAAGAGGGGTGTGACGGGGAGTTCACTCCCCTCTCGTGTGGATTTAAACATCCCTGCACATACGGAAAGTGTGCAGGGTTTGGATCTGGTCCTTTGTGTTTTAATACTGATTATACAGTATGGACTGGATGCAGTCTTCTGCAAACCAGTTGTTTTCATCTTGCAAAGAGATAACTGATTACAGTACTGGAACCTACCGATCCCAACATCCATTAAAAGAACACAGTGACCATACTAGTCTATTCAGATTTACAGTTCCATTAAACTTGCCTTTTATACACAATATAGGGCTCTATATAACATCCCTATTATGGGGGGAAATATAGAGCCCTATTATTGAAGATAAATTAAGATAAATTATTCCTCATAATAGGACTCTATATTCTTTACAATAAAACTCCCCCACTCATTCTTTAACTTTTTAATTTTAATTAAAAAACATATATATATATATAATTAAGTTTTCATTAAAGTTAAAGAGTTTGATTTTGATTCTTAACAAATGTTCCTTGGATCTTGTCCTACTAGTAATTGAGGAGTCTAAAGCTGAATTGAGTCAGTGTACCCCAAAAGTACGCAGTGCAGCAGTACGCAATTGTACGCAAATAAACCTGAAATTTCCAAGAGAGTCTAAGATGCTGTCCAACCCACAATAGTGTGTTTTATCTCAGCAGGAGTTAAAAAAGTGCAGGTCTCCCGATACTGCAGCGCGACCAGTCACTGGCGAGACATCAATACAAGTCATCTGGGGTCCAACGCCCAGGCAGAGTGCTTTATAACAGTAAAGATCAAAAGGATAACCGAACGCAGCTTGATTGGAGTGTTCAACGACCATCCTGGTTCCCTAGCTCGTCATTGGTCTCGGGGTCTTCTATTGTTCTTATTTCCTTGTTCATCAGCATAATTGGGGACACGTACATATCATATCAAAATTTATTAATGCCTATAACTTGAGATCGCTTTATGCTTTATGCGATCTCTTAGCAGAAAATATAATCTCTAGTACAACATCATATTCTATGCTACAAGTCTAAACACTACATTATTATGATAATCATTCAACGATCGGTGGCAATTAGCTGAATGAACCATCTGCGAATAATAAATATAAATGTGTACAGACATCAAACATGAACAAGTCCTGTGTGAAAATATGTAAGTCAGTATGTCTATTAAAGTGTAAAATAAAAATAATAGCCCGCCAAAATACGCATGCGCTCTCCTATGCACGCATTGTTGCATAAAAGTGCGTTCACGTTTTCCCGCACTTTTCCTCGGCTCTTTGTTCTCATTCCTTGCAAAGATGAATCTTTATTTAAGGATTAATGGTGATGTTTTTAACTCGGTTTTGACACCACGTATGAAAAAGACCTTAGAGCAACTTTGGAGACTGACAATACGAGTGACTGGATGTCAAAATTGCAACAGGGCGTTAACAATTATAAGCAGGAAATAATAGCATATAAGAAAAAGAAACTAACATTAGTGAACAATGATTATGCAGAACTTTGGGTGTATAAATGGTTGTCCAATTCAGATACACATAGAAGACCAAAGGGAATAACACGTAACTTCTACATTTGATACAGAAATATCGAGTTCCCAAAACTCCTACAGTGAGGCTGAAAGTGGACCATCTACTCAACAACCCCCTTTCAGAATACAAACCTGTGCCCAGAAAGAACGCGGAGGTCAAGGCCAACAAGATGCAGTGGACAATAGAAATGCCAACAGAGGCCGCAAGTAACCAGTCCAGTGTTCAACTTATCCCACAAACAACTAACACCAGAACACAATTCCATCTTAATCAAATGCATATCGTTTGTTCCTTATAATAAATTTGATACAGAGGACACCACAACATCAAATGTTCCATTATTTAGAGGTAAATCCTCGTTTGACCCTATCTCTTACAATCCTTCGATAAAAACGTTTATCAACAAATGGATCTCTGTAGTCAGTTGAAAGAAGAAAAGGACATTGGGCCTAATTTAGACTTGTGCTGTGGGAGCGCACTGCGCATGCGCATGGCAGATGTTGCGCATTGTAACTCTGATCGTACGTAACTTGTACGTAACACCGTTTGAAAGGGCCTGACATCCCTACGCAAGCTGATTATACGCATTGTGGGCAGAGGGAGGCCTTTAAATTGTACAGTATGGGCTTGGTTAGGCACTTATGTACGACAAGCTGATACGTTATACCAGAGATACACAAGAAAAAGTTACATTTTGAACATGTAAATCAGCTAAGTTACGTGCGTACAAGAGGAGTGCATTATACTTAGTAGTGTGTAACTCCCTTAACAACCTTAAGTCTGGATCTGGCCCATAGCGGGGACTACAACCGTATGCAACCGTATGCCTGCAGACCTAGTTGTAAAATTTAAGGTAGGAATCTAAACAAGTTAGTGTCCAGATTTCCTACCAAGAGTGGGGAGTGTAGGGGGTGTGCACGCCCCGCTACGGCAGCATAACTACGGACCCCCGCACGCTCATAAAGCATTCGGGGGGCTGGATCTACCCCAATGTCTCCATGCAGCAGATAGCTTATAATGCCTGCAGTCCTGAACACAGGCATTGTTTGATTTGCTGCTGCAGAGCGTTATTAGTAGCGAAGGTACTGACAATGTCTGTGTCAGCGACTGCTATTTGCTAGCGGTGCAGCCATGCAGTGCACCCATCCCACCCCTAGTCTCAGCACCCTAGACAGTTGAACAGCTCCAATGGGTCTTAAGCTAGGGCTCAATTTGAAATGAGAGCTATAGATTTAAATGGTTTTCAATGGTGTTCATTGGACCTATTTTTAATGACCAGATGTTTTTAAGCTTTCAACGGTCAGCTTGCATGTTGGCTTGGTATTTCCGCTTTGCATCCTAAAATTAACATCAATAAGTGCAAACTGAAAGCAGCTTTTCAATGAATAAGCAATTAATGTGCTGCATGCTTCGGGAAAAAAACCGGCTTCAAACTCCCAAAAGCAAAAAATACAATATGTCAGTTTTACTCAGGAGGAAAATCACACTGGGGAAAAAAAGCATTAGCTGCTGTATCTGACAAACCATAATTGAAAGTGAACACATTCATTGCAGTCAAGGGTGGAATTGTGTCTGGGAGCAGTGCACCAGAAGCCTGCATACAGTACACATAGAAGACTAGGACCAAAATCTCATGTCTACAGCTTCAACAGTTCCAACACAGTGTTTCAGCCCAAAAAATCAGGAAAGTCACGTTTCAGTGGAGAAAGCAAAATGTGATTTGTAAAGCATGAAATATGAGTCATATTAAAATGGAATAATGTCACTGTGTAACAAATCACATACACATTAGTTTTTGTGAAAAAGGTATCGCCACAATGTGTGGAACACTGGAATGTGAGTTCAAAGTAATTATTTTTTTACATTTATCATAAGTAGTTTTGTTAAAGTTACAAAATGAAATGGAAACCTTTCTTCATATATCACAAAAAGCAAAAAGGACCAATATATAGGATCAGCCTTGTTTACTTGGTTTTGTTGTTGTACAATTAATATAATACCTATTATTATTATTACTACTACTATTATTATTATGATGATGATTATTATTATTATTATTATTATTCTATCATTAGTAGTAGTAATAATAACAATAATCATAATCATCATCATCATCAGTAATAATAATTAAAGTGAAATGTTGCAACACAATCTTATACCGCGCTCCTAAAGGCTGTCTGGTATAGCCTGGTCTTTAGGATTACGTATGCTGAGTACAAGAAGAGAAAATTGTGAGTACGTTTTTGACTACATTATACTTACCTGGAAGCTGCAGATATACACAGGGTTGTCCTTCTCTTTCCTCTATGATTGGACCGAATGCGGAGGTACCTAAGGATAAAGGAAGAGAATGTTAAGGGGAAAGGTGAAAGTTACAAGAGTGGTTACCAGGGCGCTGAGTCTTTGTTATCAAGTGGCGTTCACCTCTAATGGTGGGGATGGAATTGGCTGCGCCCCAACAACAGGTCGCAGCCCCCAGAACTCGTAGAAGAGGGAAAATACGTTAATTATAACAGACAGGACTCACCAGGACTCACACACACGCAGCGGAACCCCGAAGGGGTGACAATCACAGGCACACGGGAGAGAGCAAAGATTTCACACTAGGAGGGTACACCAGTGAGAAAGGAAGAGAGGGAAGGCAAACAATGGGTTAACGGCAAGGAACTGGGCTGGACTGAAGGGGCACTCAAGGAAGCAATAGGCACAGAAAATATACAAGGAGCAAGAGGGATAAGAGATCAAAGGAGGGGAGCTACAGTGGCGCACCCATGGGAGTTTCTGGTTGCCCAGAAACCCCCAGATTGAAAAATGGAAAAAAATATGAAAAAATTTGCAAAAAAATTAGAAAATTCAAAAAGGGTGTAGCTTTGTGGGTGCCGCGAAAGGGGCGTGGCTTAGCGGCCATGTGATCTGGACTGACATGGAGGAAGATGGTCTTGGTCTGTGCTGCATTAGGAAAGCAGGTGGGAATGGTGAATGGGTCACTACAAATACAACAGTGCTTATGCACCGGCTCTGTACATTGTGTAATGTGCTCCTGCTCTACTAATGCATTGTATACTGCTATTACTATTAGATGCGTGCCTTCAATATAAAACTACTCTTTTACTGTGTGAAAGAAATAACTTATAAATCACCTATTAAAAAAAATATCAGCACAGGACTTGTTACACACAATAACCAAAGCAATTCCTTAATGTAGAATTTTTATTATTTTCAAATCTACATTATAAACGTCCTTCTTTCACAGAGAACATTAATGGATGTCTTACATGTCCTGCCAGTCAGATAGTACGACCATATTATCAGTATTGTCATTTTACATATGTTTTATTTTTTAACAGTGCATCATATTAAGCTCTTCACAATTTTACACATATCAACCTCTGCCACATTACAGTCTAATTCCCTAACAAACACACACACATACACACGCACACTCACACACACACATACACACGCACACTCACACACACACATACACACACACATACACACGCACACTCTCACACACACATACACACGCTAGGGGTAATTTTTGCCTCGTGCAGTATGAAATTGTGGGCGGATCAGGAGAAGATCTTGGGCAGGACGCGTTTTCGGGCTCCAAAACGTTTGCAGCTATGATAATATACCTCACATGTATTACACGCATTGGAAACCCCCTTTCAAAATCCTGCATTTACCACTGAGCTAGGAGACAAGAGCTAAGGGCAAAAGAGCAAAGGCAGAAGCACAAGGCAGAAAAGACTAGGGCACGTAAAGGACGATATAACCAGCACTGGTGGGAAGGAAGTGCTGACTATTTAAAGGGGGACTGACCAATCAGGACTGGAAGACTGGACCAGCCCCCTGCAACGATAAGTGGATGGAGAGGAAGAGGCAGCTGGAGTGATTAGGAAAGCGCCGTGACAGGCGCGAAGAGAGGGGGAGCGTCCTGGTTGCCTAGCAACCAGGACACGTGCATCTGCCACCAATGATAGTGTGGATCTCGGTGCTAGGAATGGGCTGGGATCACACACCGCGAGCCGCTGCGTGAGCACGGCGGCTCGTAACAGAAAAAAGTAGGATTGGGAAGGAGTAAAGAGTATGAACACAAGTAATTTAATATATTTGAGAAAAGGATTTTCTCAAATTATAGAATTTTGATCTATAAACATATTGAACTCCATTTGAACTAGTGTTATCGACAGAGATAGAACAAAGGTTTATAAGGTGCCGTAATATTACTGGTCAACTTGTATTTATGAATAATAATTATTATATTTGCCTTTTATCATTTATTAAATAATATGTTAATTATTTGATTTGTAAATATTGATAATCATTATTACCAGAAAGATATGTAGATGAAGTTGAGCTTTATCTCAGATCCAGGATCTAGTATGATTTGGAAAACAATGAAATCTCTTCTAGCAGTTTAAAAATATTGAATTTATTTTGCCATTGGCTTAAATTATTATTATTTTTTTTTTAACTTCCAATTTTTATTGATTTTGTAACAGTGAAAAAGGAAGGGGTACAGAAAGGAAAAAAGGAGGGGGTAGGGAAGGGGAACATCACATTATGCAAAACATAACAATATAGACACTGGAACAACATTAACATATCAAAGTAAAGTAAAGAGGCCCTACAAAAGCGCCGGGTGGGTTTTAACAGAGGGCCCATGCCTTGACTGGA
>WWET01003547.1:86656-101415 GCA_011038615.1 Limnodynastes dumerilii | reverse complement strand
CAGGAGGAGTTCTGTAGAGGAATGATTGGCCCAGTCTATTATGTTTAACACTCTGCGAGTATTATCTGGTCCCTGGCGCCCCAAGATAAATCCCACCTGATCCGGGTGTACAAGGGCAGGGAGCAAAGGAGCTAGCCTATTAGCTATTAATTTTGCGTATATTTTAATATCAGTGTTTAAGAGAGCAATCGGTCTGTAATTTTTGACGTCCATGGGGGATTTACCTGGTTTAGGAATAGTTACAATTTGGGCTTCTAACATTTCCGCCGGGAAGATGCCCGTCTCAGAGGCGGCGTTGTACATGGTTGTGAGAATGGGGGATAGTTTGTCTAAAAAAGTGGTGTAGAAATTATTAATAAAGCCATCGGGGCCCGGGGCCTTATTGCTAGGGAGGGATTTGATAACCAAGGCGACCTCTGCTTGTGTCCAAGGATTATTCAGGGACTCTAGGGTAGTTTGGTTCAAGGAGGGCAGGGAAAGGGAGTCCAGGAAACCCGCAATCAGGTCTGGAGTGGGTTGTGGGATAGACTCATCTCTCCATAAATTATAAAGGTCAGAATAATATGCTGCAAAGGTGTTAGCAATGTCGCATGGATTAAGAACCTTTCGGCCATTTTTGTCAGTCAAAGATTTAATTCGGTTACGTGCTGTTTGGCCCCGCAACTTACGGGCCAGCAACCTACCCGCTTTGTTACCAGCCACATAGTATTTCTGCTGCATCGCAATCATGGCATTATGTGTCTGTGTCTGCAGGTGTTTATTAAGGGCTGCTCTAGCTTTAAGTAGTTGAGTTTTAGAGTCTGTCGAGGGATTGGATTGGTTTAGGGATTCAAAGCGGGAGATTTGTGTTTCTAGCTCCAGTGTCTTTTGTACGTAACGTTTACGTAACCGGGCACCCACGTGTCCTCCCCATGTGTCCTCCGCTTTATTTGTTTGAAGGTATAAATCTAGTGCGTGTTCAATTTCCATCTTAGCCTCCAGGAAAGTTATAAGGTGGGGCTGCAAACGCCACAACCTAGGCATGAACCTGGTGGAATTAATATCCCATGTCCAGACCACAGGAGCATGGTCCGACCATGTGATAGGTAGAATAGCTGAGGCTTTGGACTGTTGCAGGATCCATTTATCTAACAGGATTAGATCTATTCTAGAATAACTGTTGTGGGGGTGGGAGAAAAAAGTATACTCTCTAAGGTTCGGATGATGAACTCACCACACATCATACAAGTCATACTCTGCCATGACTTTCCCAAAGGCCAGAGAGGGGCCACTATCATAAGGGTGCATCGTATCCACCGAGCGCGGAGTCTTATCAAGCTTGGGATGAGGGGCTAAGTTAAAGTCACCCATCACAATGAGGCTCCCTTTACGAACCTTGGAAATTTCAATGCAGAGTTTATGGAAGAAGGGAACCTGGCGGGTGTTTGGAGCATAGGCGGAGACTAGGGTGACTAGGTTATTTTCAAGGGCACCTACAAGGATCAAAAACCTACCACTTTTATCCTCTATCTTGGAATTAAGTTTAAATTCTAATTTATTGTGAATTAGTATAGCTACACCATGTTTCTTAAATGGGCCGTTAGCAGTGTAGCAAGTAGAATAGCGGTGATCTCTCAGTTGCGGAGGGGCCTGGGCAGAGAAATGTGTTTCTTGAATGGCAACAACACCAGCTCTGTATCGATGAAAAGAGGTCAAAGCTAAGCGTCTTTTGTTAGGGGAGTTAAGGCCTTTGGCATTAATTGTAAAAAACTTGACCATGATGAGGTAGAAATTGGAGGAGATGTAGAGTCAAATTAGTCATAGGTATGGCAGAGTGTCTGTGCAAACCATGGGGGAGCTGGGGCCAGAGATCTATTATGTTCCCTGTGATCAGAAATGTCCCACGGGAAGGGGTGGATAATGGGAAGGACTTAAGGGGGAAGAGGGCATGAGGGAGTGAAACCAAATGAGCCCAGTGTATCGGGCCAAAGTAGTCGTCGCCAAGAAAGGGGAGCAACGACATATGTAAAGTGTGGGCGGGTGGCCTACGAGGTCCACCCCAGACCATAACAAAGAAACAAACTATGGACAAGTCATGTAACCTATTAAAGGATAGAACCATACTAATCTAATAGAAACTACCAAATAGAGCACCAAGGAGTACCCGTTATGAGACACATATAACAAACCTTGGGTCATAGCTATAACATAATAAATTATTACAAATTAGAAATCGGAGTGTCTCATCCTCCAGAAAGCGCTATGTGACCACAAATATTAGGAAGCACAAATATTAATAAACACAGGTCTCAATAGTTATTACATAAAACATCAAGGTAGGAATTAAACATAAACGGGTAAACACCATGAGAGGAAAACAAAGTAACCAGTAAGCTCACGCATCAACTCGACGGGCGTCCTCAATGTGCTTGGGACCAGTCTGCCGGTATGCGTTGGTTTCGTCGAGGTGCGTCGTCGCGGAAAGGTATCTGCCACTCTCCCAAAAGCTTAATATCGGCTTCAGGCGAAGAAACCGTGTGGGTTTGACGATCACGTTGGATGAGGAGTTTCACCGGAAAGCCCCAGCGGTAAGGAATCGAGTATGCACGTAGGGCTGTTGTGATGGAACCATAAGCTCCTCTCCTATTCACCGTGGCCATCGAGAAGTCCTGGAAGAGCTGAAGTCCGGCGAGGATCTCCGAGTTTTCCGGTTGTCGGGCTGCTCGAAGTATACCCTCTTTGACTGGAAAGAAATGCACCCGTAGCAATGTATCCTTCGGGGCAGCGGAAGGGGCTGATCGCGGTTTGGGGAGTCGGTGTATGCGATCAATAATCAGATCCCTATCCTCAATGCCTGGGATGAGTTTACGGAATAGTACTTGAGCGTAAGGTTCCAAGTCTGGATTTCCCACCGAATCTGGTATCCCTCTAATTTTGATATTATTGCGGCGCGACCGGTCTTCAAGATCCGCAATCTTATCCCAAATCTGCGAGACTTCTGCTTGGATGCTCTCCTGGGCTGATATCAGAGAATTATGGGATGCCACGACTTCCTCCATTTTATTCTCCAAATGATCGGTGCGTGAACTCAGCTCTGAAACGTCACGGTGCAGCTCAGAGAGGGATGCCTTGAAGTCTGCAAAGAAGTCCTCCCGGAGGGTGGTAAATAACTGATGTAAGGTGCGGATAGTGACCGGTGCATTAGAGGTGGGACTGAAATCCGCATTGATGTCCAACGGAGAGGCAGAGGAAGTACTCTGAGTGGCAGGAGGAGAAGGTGAAGCCGGGCTCCCCTGTGGCTGGAGGGCGGTGTCGGTTCCAGTTTTCCGTGGCCGAAATTTCAGCGGGGGAGCCAGGGTGGTGAGTCTCTGTTTCTTTAGGGGCATGATGAATTCGGACCGTCGAGACCAACAAACTATGAAGAGCTATATGGATGTAGATACCAGTGGAATCCTCTGATGTATAGAAGATAAGTTGCTAGACGGTTACAGTTTTATATAGGTGGTCTGGGGTGGGAATATGGTATGATCACATTCTGTAGGAAGAAGGCACCGCAGTGGGCACCTTATTTAGCAGTGAAACTTCAGAGGTGCAAGAGAGAGTGCAAAGCACTGAGGTATAAGTAGAGATCCAACCAGTGGAGAGACCAGTTGTGGCATATGTGGCCCCTAGGGTTGGTAAGTATTTCAAAAGTCTCTATAATAGGAGGGCTTGAGTGCAGGTAGGTCTGTAATAGGGGTATCAAGTCTCCTTTAAGTAGGTGTCTGTTTGTCCACACAGGCTATGGAGCTGGGCTGCAGGGTAGTGTAGACAAGCAGAGGAGGCAGGCAGAGGGCCCCCCCACTGTGAAAACACACCTTACAGAAGTGCAGGGGTCATGTAGAGTAGAGTACCTGGTTCTGTCCAGCTTTTCAATTGAACCCCACCGCCACCAGCCTCCTTTGGCAGGCAGAGCCAGTCCCCGCAGTAATTAAAGCTTCCCAGCCTCCTCACCTCAGCAGGTAAACAGCAGCTCTCACTCAGGGCACTCGATGGCGTGAGAGGGAGCGCCTGCAGGCTCAGAGGTCCGCTGTCAGTCTGTCCCAAGATATGGCTGACAGCTGCTAGGGGCAGCGGGAGGAAAAGGGACTGCCCTGTGTTGCCTGCGGTGCGCAGTTCAACACACCGCACAGACACGCGGCCAGCTAGGCCGCAGCTAGGCCTCAATCCTCCGGGCGGCTCAACGCGCAGTCTCAGGAGACACTACGGGATCCCCTGAGGCAGGACAGCGCTCGGTGATCTTCGATAGGGCCAGGAAGGAGAATGCAGAGTTGTTTTGGGTCCGTGGACACAGCTTTCGGACCAAAACAGCGGGAGCCGAGTCACCACGCGTCCTCTCTCCAGTGCGTCCAGGCCACGCCCCCCTTAAATTATTTTTTAATTGAACAAAGCATAGCTGCTTGGAATGTGTACATAAATACAGGTCTGATGGGTCCAATGGATATAATAGTTGTAAACCTTTACCAATCACAGTTCTATAAAGAAACCCTAGAAAATCATTGGCTATACTATACTATATTATACTATACTATTATGCCGTAATAGTGCAGTACATTAAAAAACTCAAAATCAATGAGATATCTGGACACTCTTTGTAAGCCTTGCTATGTAATTTTTACACATAAAAAACACATTTAAGAATATGCCACAAGACAAACAAGATGCAACTGATTTTTTTTTAGTTCTTTTATGTGACTTCATTAGAGATAGAGGACCGGATTCACACTTACGTTATTGCTACTTTTTCCGTGCGTATTTTTAGGCACGGTTGAACTGCGCACACGTAGTAATTTTTTTCTTACGCAAGCTACGTAGGATTTAGGCACGGAAGTCCATTACACCCTGATTTGTAAATCGGACTTAGTGACATACGTACGGAGGGGTGTGGTTGTCTTCCGTACATGCGTAGATTAGTGAAAGTGGGTGGGGGGAGGCATTTAAGTGGACTAATACAGGCGTGGTTTGTCATGTACGCAAGTATGGTAGGAAAATATGCACGTATTTACACACGTAGACTGAAGGTTGCCCTATGGACGCGAAAGTCACCGAAAACCTGTCTGTGTAAGGGGAGTGTCATGGGCGTTACCTTGCCACGTACATGCGTATATTTGCGTACTTTATACACACGCGTCTGTGAATACGGCCCAGAGTGCTTAATGTATAAGCTTATATAGTTTTGCTAATAGTAATTTATAAAGTATTTAAGTAAATTATACCCCTGGAGCTGTGAGCGCACAGAACCATACAATGGCAACCATGAATGACAGCAAGTCTATGGGCTTGATTTACTAAACTGCGGAAAAGCAAGAGCGGAGATGTTGCCCATAGCAACCAATTAGATTCTAGCTAACATTCTCTAGTATGTATTAGGAAAGTGAGAGTCAGTATCAGATCTCCACTTTTCCTTTTCCGCAGTTTAGTAAATCTAGCCCTAAGTCAAAATGCAGCTAGTGAGTAAAATTCTTTTGGAAAATATTACAAAAACTTGTTTTCTGACACCTTACTTTATGCAACTAAAGTTTTTCTTCCTATTGTTAACAAAATTTTGAACATATGTTTCATTTGATCGCTGTAAATTAGTAGCAGTCGCAGACTGATATTAATTATAAATCATTGTAATTAATATCACGTCTCCTCTGACAATGCACAGTTTTCATATAATGTTATTACAGACATATGGAGTTCATATGCCAACAGCATAAAGCCGTTGAGTAAATTGTTACAACAGTTTTAATAACCATTGAAAGTTTCAGAAATCGTTGAATATGACAAGTGCAAGATGGTTAACAGTTATAAATTAGGAGCAATGGAAATTACTGGGCCCTTATTTTCTGGGTAGTAAATTATTGATTGCAGTCATTAAATTGCTAATGTAATCAATTACATTACAATTCATCTAGATGACTATGTGTTAAAACTCTGGAAGAAACTTTTAAATGAATATCTTCTTTCAAGGCTTCTGTGCAAGGAATGTTTTTAAATATAACACAGTACAACAATATGGCAGAATCTGTTTCTTAGTTTCTTGATATAGATGTTATAAAATCTGATAATTTCATGGACCTATGATAGACTTTGTTTAACTTAAGTAAAAACATTCAGATAAGTATACCTCCATGAACATACCATGCTAGAAAATATAGCTGTCTATGGTAATCAGTAGTTTGAATTTTAAATGCCTGCACAACTAAGTCCTGAATATTGATAAAATAGTTGAGGATTACAGGACATCGTAATCAATATAACTAAGCAGTTTATTTTTATTAGGTTCTCCAGGTGTCTGTTCTGGATAAATACATTTTTTTGTTCCATAAAGACATAGGGCTAGTTTTACTTGTAACTTTAAAGAAAAAAATAGAGATTTTGACCATATCAACCAATCAGCTTCTAGTTGACATCCTCTAATATGTAAAAGATAATTGAGAGCTAGAATCTAATTGGTTGTTATGGGCAAAATCTAATTTTCTTTCTTTCTACTTTAGTTTATTGGTTAAAAAATAAAACTGTTACATTAAACAAAAAATAAAAAAAATATTTTACTCTAGACATACAGCTAAAGCTATGTTTAATGGAGCTTCTAGATAAGAAAATAATGAAACAACCTTCATTGTGATGGAATTGTGGCATATGGATCTTCAACAACTGATAGGGACAACAGGGAGACTAATCTAATCTAATAGACTAATATTTCCAGAGAATAATATCTCAGGGTAACAACATCGTCCATCAAGATCTAAAATGTGAGGACACCCTTCTAACAGAAAATCACTGTGTTATGGTCGACGATTTTGGATTCAAGAAAATGTACTATGAAGACACCGACATGTGAAGGCTCTATTGTGGCACCACTACATATGTCACCCAGGGGTGTCACAACTCCCTTTGCCGCTCCCATCTCACCTTGGTGCACCCCCAATTGGAGCGCAATAGGTATATATATATATATATATATATATATATATATGTTTAAACCAATATACATCTCTCTCTCTCTCTCTCTCCATCCAAAATGGAGGTTGCTCAAATCAAATTATAAGGTAATATAATGCAGGTGCTGCAAGGTAAGGGGTGTTTACACAAGAAACAAAAAGGCCTGGCACTCTTGCAATTACCCGGTAACAAACCATAACATCCTCTGTTTGGTGGTCCTAACTCTAAAATTGTCAGAGTCCCAACTTTGGGTCATATATGATGTATTTATACATGTAATATACATGATATATGACCCAAAGTTGGGACTCTGACAATTTTAGAGTTAGGACCACCAAACAGAGGATGTTATGGTTTGTTACCGGGTAATTGCAAGAGTGCCAGGCCTTTTTGTTTCTTCTGTAAACACCCCTTACCTTGCAGCACCTGCATTATATTACCTTATAAATTGATTTGAGCAACCTCCATTTTGGATGGAGAGAGAGAGAGAGAGAGAGAGAGAGAGAGAGAAGAGAGAGAGAAAAGAGAGAGAGAGAGAGAGAGAGAGAAGTACTCCCATCATGTTTCCAGCCCCCCCCACAGCATTCTTATCATGTGCCTCCAGCCCCCCTCCCCAGTATTCCCCATCATTTGCCTCTAGCTCCCCAGTATTCCCGTCATGTCTCCAGTCCCCCTCCCAGTACTCCCATCATGTTTCCAGCCCCCCCAAGCACTCTCTTCATGTGTCTCCAGAGCTCCCCAGTATTCCCATCAAGTGCCTCCAGCCTTGCCCCAGGATTTCTATCATGTGTCTTCAGCCCTCTGGGATCCCCATCATGTCTTCCCAGCCCCCCAGTAGTGCCATCATGTGTCTCTAGCCCCCCTAGTATCCCCATCATGTGCCACCAGTCCCCCAGTACTCCCACCATGTGCCACCAACCCTCCAGTACTCCCATTATGTGCCACCATTCCCCACCAGTACTCCCATCACATGCTATGGCTGTATTGTATTGGGTGATTGTCACTAGGATGCTGCATGTATTAGATTGTGGTCACTAAGTTGCTGTATGTTTCGAGTGGTGGTCTTTTGGGTGGCAGTGACTACCTGCTTGCATAGAGGTCACAATAAATCTATTTATTGGATTGTAAAATACTAGTAAGTAGATGTTGTATTTGCTTTTAACTCTTTTACATTACGCTTCTTTTTTTATTTGGTGATATATAACTCTGTCCTCATATAATATATATATTTATTTATTTAAAACATATTTTTTTTACCCTGCCAATAGTTGATCCCACTAATATGTGGCCTCTTGTAGTTTTTTTTCCAGGGCCACTACAAGTTCCCAATCCGCCCCTGACTGTATCTTTCTGAGATTCCTCTCTTAATGCAACCAAGCATCTGACTTGCCTTTGAAAGCATATCCAAGACCAGTAACTACCAGGCGGTGTTGGTCCATAGAAATGATTTTGGAAGCTTATAGGGGGCCTCTACATGAGTTAGCTCTCTGTATGTCCCAATATAGGGACTTTCACAGTTTAGAAATGTCACCACCATTATTAGAAAAGTCTTGGAAGTGACTGGTGGCTTATCAAATATTTGCAATTGTTTGTAACAAATAAGACTGCATTTAATTTTGCAGATATAATGACAGGTTAGCTACTGGATAATAACAGTGTGCTGGGGAATTTCAGGTTTAAGGTTACTTCTGCCTTTCACGAACTGGTTCATTAGCCTATACACTTATTTAAGCAACCCCCATTTTGAAAGCAGTATGGGACCACCAGCTGCCAGGCACCAGAGGGCGTGTTTAATGTTAAAAGAAGTAAAACAACAAGATATGAACAATTTCCCCATTACTATTTTTGAACTTGTGTCATTTGTATAGTGGAACTCAATGAAATAGTCTGATTACAATAAAAACAAAGACAACGGCATATGATCTGTTTAAATATAAACACAGAGCAGTCTTGGGAGAAAAAGGGTTTATTTTATGGTAAGGAGAGAGAAAGAGGAGTTACAAAAAAGGTGGTGGGGGGAGCAGGTGGAGAAGGGGGTGGGGAAAGCAGCAGACAAAGTAGAAGGGTGAGGAAGAGGAGCTGGCAGAAAAAGAAGCAGTGGAGGAGCAGGTGGAGGAGGAGGGGGTGGGGAAGGCTTTAGAAAAGGTGGCAAAGGAGGAGCAGGTGGAGGAAGAGTAGGTGACAAAAGATGCAGAAGCGATAGTGGTGGGGGCAGGGGAAGTGGTGGTGGGGAAGGAGGTAGTGGAGAGGGAGATGGTGGTGGAGGGGGAGAGGGTGGTGGAGGGGGAAAAGGTGGTTGAGAAGGAGAAGTTGTTGGAGAGGGAGAGGGTGGTGGAGAAGGAGAAGGTACCTTGAGGGGTGGAGGGGGAGAGGGTGGGTGAGAAGGAGGAGATGCAGGTGGTGGTCAAGGCTGCACTACAGGTTGCAAAGTTGTTGCCACCATTTTTTTCCGAATCGCTTGAGCTGAAAGACATGGAAAAACAGTTTAGGATCTAGTAGAATCTCCTGTGATGTGTTAAGTCTGTTTTAAAATGACTATAAATATATAGTATGTTTTTCTATGAACGAATGATGTCTGAGGAACAATAACACAAACATCAGTTACTTCTACCTATGCTGTTGTCTTTGTGTTTGTTGTAATCAGACTATTTAATTGAGATACAAATGACACAAGTACAAAAATAGTGATGGGGAAATTGTTCATATCTTGTTTTGCTTTTTTTTTACATAAAACACGCCCTCTGGTGCCTGGCAGCTACTGGTCCCATACTGCTTCCAAACACAAAATTAGTGATCCAGAGTAGTTACCACACACTCACAAAATAAATCCCCATCTCCTCCTCTTGTGTCTCTATCCATGAAATCTTCCCATTGTCCCTTGTGTTTCAGCAAACATCCAATCCCCAATCTTTAAAAAGCTTTAAAAAACAAACAAAACAAAAAGAAGAATCAAAACCCATCATAGGCCCTCTTTTACTAAGGTCGATTTTGGCAAAATCGCCCAAAGTCCCAGGACTTTAGTTGTTATTTAATTAGCAGCGGTTTACCACTGCTAATGACCGGTCTGTCGCTAGGGGGCCCCCTTTTATAAGAAAAATGACGTCACCAACATTAGGGGGCTCTAGTGAGGCCAACTAGCGACAGACCGGTCATTAGCAGCGGGGACACCGAGAAGGAAGAAGGGGTGCGTCGTCGAAAGGGCCAAAAGAGGCCGAAGACCAGATGCCAGCACCGGAGGAACTTCTTCAAGCAAGCTGACAAGACTCTTCAAGCAACTTTGAAAGAAGATCTGCAGAAGAAGCTGACAAGCAAGTCATCCCAAGACAAATGACTGCTAAACGGTGAGTCACAACATTTATTTATTATTTAATTACACATTACACATGCAATATACACTTTAGGGGACAATTTTTTGATGGTGGCCACCTTTTAAAGATAGCGACACACTAAGGGACATTTTCTACACATTTTAGTCACGGGTTAACATGTAGGGTTAGGTCATTTAATATTGCAAGGTTTATGTGGGTACTTTATTACATTTTACACGGACACATAACACATTTGCAGGGACATTTCTATCACTTATCAGGCTGCTGCTTACACTACTATAAGGATTAGCATGGCCACAAACACATGGGCATGCTTTTCCTAATAGTAGTATATGCGTCGGCAGGATAAGTGATAGGAAAATGAATGCCTTTTTTGAGATGGAGAATCGCTGTGCTTTTCAATAGAAAAGCATAGCGATTTTTCCATTTTAAAATCGATTCACATCGACGGCGATTCAACATGGATGGCAAAAATTCGGGCATAGTAAATGCCACGAATTTTGCCAAAAAATCGGTGCTCAAACACAGCGATGATGATCGATGTTGAATCGCTGTCAAAAATCGATTAAATGAGTAATGAGTAAATGAGGCCCATAGTCTCTGCCAACATAACAACTTTTACTGTACAGTTTTTGAGTGTCAGAAGTGAATTTAGCTAATTAACATATCTCTCGAAAACTCTGGTTTACATTTGCCAATTTTTGTTCTTCTGGGTGTAAATCTTCATCTCTCACATCAGTGTGACTGTTAGATGACAACCTCTAAAATCTGCACAAACAGATTAATTACAGGAACACGCTTAGGTGCTGGCAAATATTCATCCACTCTTTAAAAACATCTCTCCCCTCTTATAATTACTGGGCCTGACCCAGGCTTACGATGTTGCTAACGCTCAGCGTAACATCTATGCACTCCCCCCGACACTCCCCCTGTCCCAGCGTATTTACCCTCGCTTACGCCGGCTGAAGGCTACCTTAACTTCAGCCGGCATAAGCGAGGGTAATTACACTGGGACAGCAGCGTAGTTACTAAATCACCTCCCTCCCTCATTATCATTTTAAGCCGATGTTACGCTTACACCCAGCGTATTAACCCGGGGCAGCATTAGTCTGGATCAGGCCCACTGTCCCTTACCTTTTTCTGTTTTCCCTCCTCTTCTGCCCTACTCCTCCGCATCCGTGTTCTGTAGTAGATAACGCTGATGTGACCTCAGGTCATGCTGGTGTCACACTGCAGGAAGGACAAGAGGACAGATACTGGCAGCTGGGACTAAAAGCTGGAGCTGGAGCCTCTAGCTGGAGGTAATGAGTGAAACAGCCGGGCGACCGAGCGCCAGGCTAAAAGGGCCTGGGAAGAACTCTGTTTAGCGAGACACTGCACTGTATGCATGAGTACAGGGTAAGGGTGAAGTTCCAGCTGCAGTGAGTGGATGTGTGGCAGTCATTTTGTAAGTCCATTTGCAACAGCCATTGTGTTCTGTATATTAACTGTGTTTTAAGCCACCTTTGATTCATGTCTTGTAATGATCCCATCTGCCCTTATTAATCAGTCCTAGTAAATCAAGTCATCCCTATTTAGCAATTGTCCTTATAATAAATAGATTCTTATTTACCACGCATACTGTGCGAGATCACTATTTGGGAAGGGTTATTGTGTTTGGGTACAAAGGGCTTCCCGAGTCAACCCCTGGTGGATTCATTGCAAGGCCACATCCTACATCAAGGAACAGAAGACTCGGGTGGAGGAACTAACTAAGTTACACCATACATGTGCTACATACATTTTCACCTTTTATAAATGTTTAGTTCATATCTTTGTCTTGCAGATGCTGCTTTATATGCCATATAAGATCAAGAAGAATGACATCTGTAACCTTGGCGTGATCCTTTACCGCATGGTCACCGCTAGTTTGCCATTCTCCAAACCGCAACATCAGCAAACAAATATAAAGAAAGCACCGCGGCGTGAAGTTCCCAGATAACCTCATCTTGGATGCAACATGTGAAGATGATGAGCAGTGTCTAACATCTTATGTAGAAGTGAGACAGAAAAATGCAATTATAAAATATATTATTACTATACATACCTTTAGATTAAGGAATAAGTTCAAGAAATGAATTAAGATGAAAGTATGAAGATTCAGAATAATGTTATCACAAAGCATTGAATACATTGACCTTAAACTGATCTTGCACTGTAAAAAAAAATGCCCTTCTTTTACACAGGAGTTTCAAATAAACTGTATCCTTCAAAACTTTTATTTAAAATAAAATGTTTCTACACAATTGTCTTATATTTATATCTCTTTAAAAACAATATTCATCATTGAGACATTCAGGTTTATTTAGAGATGAGTAGTTTCATTCTGCATTATAATACAGCAGCACAAGCAGGGCCATTCCTCACCATCAACTTGGGTACCCAACATACCCTTGACATACTCAAAACCACAAAGTACATAGAAAAATGTTTTATTAAAATGAACATGTAATAGGTCTAACAAATAGTAGCTAAAAAGCTTCCTCTTGCTCAGACCAGTATGAACATGCTTTATAATCGTCACACACCACAGGTCTACCAGCCTATAATAAGTGTTTTGGCCACTCAAAAAAGCAATATCTTGTATCTTTACAATGTTTTAGGGCCGGATTCAGACCTGCGTAAGTGACCTGATTTGACTGGAGATGCGCCCTCCAGATGTTACGCAAGGGTTATGATCATAACCCTAGTGTAGCAACACTCGCATGAAACTATTGTATGCAAATGGCAAGTACGGAACTATTGTTCCATACGACTCATTTGCATACAAATGGGCTGTGCTTCCCCTCTGCCCACTAAAGCGGGCGGAGGGCAGAATGCAAAATGTATAGTGTGGGAGGGTGCTCCCACACTTGTGTGGATAAGCAGTCGTACAGACCGCTGATCTGCATGAGCGATTTAAGGATGTAGAGACTCCCGCACATACGGAAAGTGTGCGGGGGTCTGGATCCGGCCCTTAGTTTTTATGGATTACAAGTACAAAAAAGAGGACCTGCTGTCCTTATACTAGCCCAACATTCATCCCACTTACCTTAAACCCTTTTATCTCAACATTTCAGAGCAAACAGGGACAAAATGTAAAAGAACCCTCTATCAATATAAAACTGTGCCCTAACCTAACCAATCCCTACTAATTTTGGAGAGGTCCCATCCTTAGGTACTATGAAATCTGGGAATTATTTAACTTTTCAAGATACAAAGCTGTACATGACATGAAATGTCTGCTACATACAGATCAATGTCAAAAAATCTCAGTCATATGGTGCAACCACAGAGCTCATTAATAGTTTCATCACTCAAAACAGAAGGTGATAATAGATGTGTATTTATGTGAACAGAACACATAAGTTGAATTGCTAGACCATATGGAAAACATCCGGTACAAGCTCTAGGCTCTAAGCTATTTATAGAGTTGGTATTAGCAGAACTGTATATTTAAATAAGTTGTATAAATTAAAATTTCAATGTGTTTTTATTTTAATAGGACCTGATCCACAGCACCGCATGTTTTCCATATGTACGGGGTGTTTAAATCCACACTGTATAATTTATATCTTCCCCCCTGTCCACTCTGCATACCATCCCGTTGGACAGTACTCCTATAGTACAGAATTGAGCAAGTGTCCTCCAGTCCAAGCAGCCAACTTACGGACTTTGCGTGCGTAAGTGGGCAAATGGATGGACTTGTGAATAAAATCCAAAGAAAGTGGTCCTGATTCACAGTTACGTAGTTTTCGTCTTACGGCCGTTGTTTTAAGAATTGAGCTATTATGTATGCGTAATAGCTTATTTATGCTATCTACATACCATTTCTGTACATAGATTGCGTAAGCTCGGTCTTTAGAGCTGGAACGCTTCCTTTGGCTATTTATTACCCAATCTGCACCCTTATGCTCCTGTTATTTTTCATGTGTGGAATCTAATATACATAGAGTAAAATCAGAATATATAGAGAGAATAGTACAGATTGTTATGAGAATGAGGAACCAGAGAGCGGAGTCTAATTACTGGCCAGGTTTTCACCAGAGCTCCTGATGGTGGGTATGGATTTGGTTGCAGCTGCAGATCTCAGCCTCCATTGTCCACTCTCATAGACCAGTGTGAAACCCAATCTTCTTTGTCAGGGAAACTCAGAATAATACCTCTTTCACATCACCACCAAATACCCGGGATTTTCGTCAAAAACCCGGGTCTCAGAAAAATCCCGGGTATTTGGTGGTGATGTGAAAGGGTCACTTCCGGTAGACCCGGGTCAAAAGACCCAGGATTTCAACCCGGGAAAAAAGAAGGGTTTTTCCCGGGTCCAACCCGGGAAGGGAGGCAATGTGAAAGGACCAGGGTTGTTTTCAACCCGGGTCTTTCACTTTGCCTCCTTATTGGTGCAGATTTGTCTACTGTTGCTATGGCAACAGTAAACAAATCTGTTTCTAGCGTCGGAAAGGG